>JARKIA010000340.1:0-156238 GCA_029289565.1 Mycena galericulata
TGATGGCGTCGCAGGAACGCTCAAAAAGTGCGCGGTAGACCTCCAGAAGATCGATGGAGACGAAAGTCCGAGGCTTCGTGGGTGAGGCCAGGAAAACGCCATGCTTGACCAACAGCGCGGGGAATGGCATGCAGGCGCAAGTGGCCACCTGCACCTCCTCGAGATCTGTGCGGAACAATAAGGGTTAGAAGACACAAATAGAAATCGTACTCACGAGTCAAGTAAAGGCACTGAACCTTGGTGTTGAGGGGTTGACCGCAGGACTGGGTACATTCGTAATGAACTAGGGAGGGAATGACGGTAGGCCTCTGGCCATGGCTGGCCAGTCGAAACTCTGCCAAGGGATCCTCTAGGCGGGGAAGCAGGACGTCCCAAGAGATCCGCCGTCTGTTATGGGCCTGTCCAGCGGGTGCGGAAGGAGGGCCTGGGATAAAGATGGGAGGAGGCGCCGGCACCGGTTCGTCGACCCATTCCGGATCGGGGGCTGGCCCGGGCTCCGACATCTCGATGTCATCCGTATTTTTATCTGCTTTTGCCCGGTTGCGAAGGGCATCGAGGCGGGCACGCAGTTTTTCGATTTCTTCAGCGCGCCCAATTGGTTCAATTATGCTCTTCTTGCGTTTATCCCTGGGCTTCAAGGGGCTGGTGTAATGGATTCCAGGGCCAGTCTTAGAGGCTATTTGATGGGATCGTGAGCTGCGCTTGAACCCGGGAGGCATTGTCGTGCTGGTGAGGTTTAAGCAGCGAGCGAGTGTGGTCAAGTGTACGCGTCAGGTACGGATTGGGAAAGAAGCACCAATGCCGTAATAGAAGCACTGGCCTCTGGCTCCGGCGGCTACTCAGACCTTCTTAGCTACCTTTTACTTTACACGAAAAGGTAGCTAAGAAGGTCCGACGTAACGAAACCGGCGGCTCCTTAGGTGGGTTTTCTTACGAACCATTTCTCCCGCCTTGAGAAAACAGAGAATCGGTCTGGGCGGTACAAGTGGAAATGCAATTATTGCGGGGATAACCCAAATAGCTGCGGGGCTTCCATAGAGGGACGGGACAACGCCCTGCCACAGCACTTAGCGGACTCGAGAAAATGTCCAAATGCTCCTTCCACTGCTCGTGCAGCGGCTCTTCGTTTCATCGCCGAAAAAAAGAAGACATCGGAGTCTACTGAGGACACTCAGTCAGCACGGGATACAGATAATACTATCATCATCGTTGATGACGCAGCGGAGACCCAGCCCAATCCGAAAAAGCGAAAGGCAATCCAGGGGACACTTTCTGGCTTCGTTGACCACGCCATGACCGAAACTCAAAAGAATTCAGCAGATAGGAAGCTGCTTCGGTGAGTTTGAATCTTGCTCGTACAGTATGTAAACCTTGAGCTAATTTATTATTCACCAGATACATCGTCCATGCCAACGTTGCTTTTCGAAGTGTCGAGAATCCCTTCTTACAGGAGTTCTTGCACGATCTTCGGCCCACATATGAGGCACCTGGTCGTTATGCCCTCACGCACAATATTCTTGATAGCGAAGCTGCAGACGTATTCCTTTGGGAGACAGAACGTCTCAAATCCTCGAAACTTCTTACTCTCCTGGAGGACGGTTGGGAAGATCGTCTCAAGCGCAGCATTTATGGCATCGTTTCTGCGGGCATCGACATGTTCCCGATTATCATGAGCCTTGATGATCTCACTGGGGAGCGGGGAAATGCGGACAAGTGTCTAGACATTGCCGTTAAATCTCTGGACCTTATGGGTGTCCCGACCGCCCGCAATTTCATTGCAATGACCACTGATAATCCCACGACCATGCAGTCGCTTCGTCGCAAGTTCCAGCAGAAGTTCTTCTGGATCCTCACCTTTGCCTGCTTTCTGCACAGTTTAAATACACTTGTGGGCGAGATCTGCTCCTACCCACTCATTAAAAAGATCATCACAAAGGCGAACCGTGCCGTCACATTTTTCAATGGATCGCACTACTGGGGAGGACAACTCAAGGATGAGGCGAAACGATTGA
Organism: Mycena galericulata; assembly: GCA_029289565.1. NCBI lineage: Eukaryota > Fungi > Basidiomycota > Agaricomycetes > Agaricales > Mycenaceae > Mycena > Mycena galericulata. The sequence goes on from JARKIA010000340.1 coordinate 2,013, forward strand.
AGATATCCCGGGGCCTCAAGAAGAATTGCGAGTCCCGTTGGTATGCCCTCGTCCTTCTCTGCCTCAGCGTTGGAGGCCATCGGCAACCTCTCTCGATTATTTGCCTTCGCCCCGACGCCCAGAAGAAGACGAACGGCCTATCTCCAATTGCTTCAGACGTCATTACGATCATTTTGAACACGGCCGAATTTTGGCCACTGCTGAACCAGATGACTCGGATTACGAAGCCCATTGTGGATGCACTCGGAAACTGTGAATCCCGCCAAGCCACCCTGGCCGATTGCATGCTCCAGTTAATTCGCTGTGCCCGTACCATGTCGAAGATGACATTAGAGGAACAGGAAGACACCGGCTTTCTAGCTCATGCGAAAGCCACATTCGACCGTCGATTTAAACTCATTGCCACCCCGATTCATTGGCTCGCGCTGTTTCTCCACCCCCTCTGCCGAAAGCTGGCTGTCTCCCAGACAGTTAACGGCCATTCTCTTGATTTTATGATTGAAACTGCCTTGAAGATTGCGCAGCAGTGGAAGTGGAGCGCACAAAAGGCAATGCAGTTGAAGGATGATCTCAAGAAATATTACCAGTGCAAATCACCCTTTTCTGGGGGGAAGAAGGATGCGCGCGAGTGGTGGGAGTCGATCCCAAAAGAAAAACACGAAGGGATTCGAAGCTTGGCAATTGTTCTGGCGTCCATTGTCCCCCATTCTGCGGATGTGGAGCGCCTTTTTTCAGATCTCGGTGGCATTCAAACACCCCGTCGTAATTTAATGGCAGTGGAAACCATGGAGAAGACCGGGAAAATCCGTAGCCGCCTCAACTACGAGCTCTATGAACGCGCAAGGGCCGAGCAGAAGCCGAAGCATCGGAAACACGGCCATATGCACACGATGGAAGCGGCAGGAATTGACACCGATCTTGCAAAGGATCTCGATAATCCAGTTACATGGATCCCCCCGCTCGATGGCGACGACCATGATACTGATGAAGATGTCGTCGAAAAGGCAAGCCAAGAGTTGGAGAAGCTGCTGAACGATGAACCTCCCGTTTCAGTTCCGGAAGGCTCGGTCATTCATGGCGAAATTGTTGTTTTTGAGGAACTGGACCGAATTGAGAGCGGAGAGACCGTTGGAATGGAAGAGGATGACGTTGACATTGTGGGAGCGGAGGCTGCGGGGGGCTGGAGTATCGAAGATCTTATGCATAATTAAATTTTGGTCCTAGAAACTTCAATTCATACAGCAAATGACGAAAAAATGGTTTACCCAATCTGCCAGTTCTGCCAAATTCTGCCGCAATTCTGCCTGCCATTCTGCCATTCTGCCCGGCTCAATTGCCTCAAAAAGATTCTGCCCCCTACACTACATACAGGCCGTGATCGCAACTCAGTGAAACATTCCGATTTGTGCTATCGCAAAGACACATAACACCGCGATGGCCCAGACGGGACCCTGAACCATGACACGCACTGATAGCACAATTGGTAATACAAGATTCAGAACATCGGACAGGCTAGCGTCTAGGAAGAGCGAAATTATTTCAGACACGAGATGGGTCAATGCGTTGGTGGATTTGACAGACGTGGATCAGACTTGATTATCTTATCTCGGGAGACACCATCCGGGAAATTTGCACGACGATGTAGCCATCGACGTGGAAAACAAGGCCCAGTGAGTCATTAGCCGGCGCAAGGATGGGGTTGGAAATCATAGAAGTAGGGTATATGGCCATAGACGTGGCCAAGGGATAGAGGAAGTGGACGTTAGTTACGTGGTCAAGATGCTTCGGCGATATCCGACGTGTACATTGATCGAATTAATTCTCACGGTTCGGAGTGGCAGCTATGGTCTTTTTTTTTTTTTTTTTGAGGAGCGTTTGATAGCTAGGATGGCAAGTGAGAGTTGGGCGTTCTGCCGCTTTCACCCCATCCACTCTGCCGGGCTCACAGGCAACCCGTCAGGCTTCCGGGCCGGCATAGCCGGTCGCCCCCGCCCGCTGATTTGAGGCCTTGGACTTGGAACCAGGCCAGACGATAAAAGCACAACCCTCGCGAGGAAATGCGCAACCGAATTCGTGCCTGTAGCACGATATGTGGGGCTTCGGCCCACAGCAAGCTCGGGTTTCTCGGCGGCCTATGTCAGCCACGATCCACCTTCATTGCCTGCCGTTAACCGACACCCACTAAAACCCCGTCTCCCGTCTCATTGACGCCCGTCTTAGGCCAAACGTTTGGCAAGGTACGTTCGCCCTTAAGGGTTTTCTTCCAAGTCCCCTTTACTAACGAGACTTTCAGGGCCTTCTTCCCCCACTTAAATTCGTCTGTCATAGCACAGTCCATTTTCAACCTGTTGTTTATAGTTTTTATCCATCGATTTTGTATCTTTGCCGATGCGGCAGGGCCCGATTGTTGGATTACGCGCTCGTTTCTCGTGAGCCAGATAAGGTGGGCAGATTCAGTTATGAGTATCTTCCTTAGGCGGGTTGTCCCGGGGTCCCCACATTTCGTTACTCCACTGGCCATGATTTGGCCAATGGTGGGTCGCAGATCTTCACCGGTTTTCATCCGCCACACCTCCGACGCAAGATCCCATATCTCTTTTTGGACAGCTATGGTCTTATTCAACTTGTGATGTCAAGTTTCTACGGCACATAGATTGTGCTTGGATCGATTGATTCTCGCGGTTCACCCATGGGGCGGAGTGGCAGATATGGTCTCATTCAAGAGATCTTCTGAACAAGTTTCTATCACAGACATTCATCCAGAATATGTCCAACACCGAAACAAGGAGTCCGAACAGACCTAGACCACCTTCATGAATGAATCCAGGTGTATCTAACACCATCCTGCCAGACGTTCGCAACACTAGACTGAGAGTTCCGAGTCGGCCTCCGCAGCTTCAGAGCTACTTTGGCAGCGCAAACTGACTTGGACGATAACGAGAGTAGGAATAATGTTCTGTGAAGATGCAATGAGTTTTCCCCTAAGTTCTCGTTTAAGAAAATTTTACAAACGATCAACTGGACAGCGAATCCATAAAACAAGGTGGTGGCAGGAGATCCGGTATCTGAGTTGCTCCCCGGGAAAGATGAGGCTATCATGCCGATGCACCAAACGAGAGTGTATAAGACACTAGATTCCAACCTTTCAAAACCGCTTATCAGTAATTGCTTTTCATAATGAACGTTGAAAATGAACAGCATTGCCATCGCAGTATTGTATCTCTGAATAATCTTCGTCTGGCCAACAAGTTTGAGATGACGCCGTGTCCACCATATTCGCCCCATGGTTAGACAAGTTAAAACGAAATTCGTGGCCATCGCTAATCCGAATGCAATGCGGATGTCCAGGTGATACTCCGGAGGGGTAAGGATATTCCGGTATATCGTCACACAGCCGACCACTTTGAGTGCAAAACTTATGAGGTCAAGCTACATGCAGAACCGAGCCCTGTACGTACCTGTGGTGACGAGTACAAGAAACAGGGGGAGAATCACGACCTTTTTCTTGTGGCTCGTACCCCATATCAAGTAGCACCGATATGTCTATCCATCCAGTCAGATCAGAGAGGACCGTGGACCACAGGGAACTGACCAAAAACATGTCGGTAGTAGCACTATATGAGCATGTCAGTATGTCGATCCATTTGAACACAGCTGCAGTACAGACTTGTTCGCGACCAACAAGAAGAATTCCACGAATTCGAGGGTGTCAGACAGGCGCGTCGGTGAATTAAATTGTCCGTCTTGTCCCTCGTTGTGCACTGCAGCAGCATACAGCGTCTGCAATTCTAACATGGTTGATACCACTTGCAATGCCATTCCAACCATGGCAAATATGAACATGACTGCGACGGCGCAGATAAGAATACGTTTGCCGGCAAGTTTTCGTCGGCATAGAAAATATAGTGCAAATATAACCAGTAGGACATATATTCCTTTAGATATCTGAGTGGTAACTTGACTTTGACCTGGAAGCGTTTATGATTGCGCACCATTGAAAAATAAAGCGATCTTTTTGGTGGTACAAATGCACATTAAATGTGTTAGCGAGGTATAATCCTTCAGTGGTATGTGCATACCGCTGTCCGGATTATGCTTGGGACAACGAAGGTCCAAGCGGTTTCGAAAGCAGAAATATCCATCTGGCGGACGTATCTTTCCGCTGAAAGAGAATTGAATGAGCAGGTCGAAAAGGTCTACAGGAAAGAAGAAATCGAGAGGCTCTGGACGGATTAACAGAGGGGTCTCACGATGTGGCTGATTACTAGCATGAATCACTCAGGTTTATAACACGGGAAGGACGATCATTCTACCATTATTTCGGAAATGATCATCCATAGAAGTTCATCGACAATTATAAGTGAAAACACACTCTCTATGGCCTTCGGCTTCAGTGTTTCGGCGGGGGCCAAGACCCGAGTGGGTATGTTATTCTACCGGAAGTTCAGATCGAGTCATGCAAGTTCGATTAAAATCATACACACCAACCGCTGTTCAGAAACGCCGTAGGTTATGGACTATGGTCAATCCAACTGCGGGAGATCTTGGATTGAGAGATTACGAAAACGCGGCAGGAGAACAAGTCAGATTACAGGCTTGAAACAGATTGGGAAGAAGACCCTACGGAACGAGACCAAATACAGAATGTACCTACCTACCTACCTACCGACAGACTGAAATGGCGATGCTGTATGTCTAGCCGGAGTCAGTTTATAGCTTATGAGTCGTAAATAAAAAAATGAGCTCAAGGTTGTTGGTGCCAGTAAGCCACAATGGGAAGCTGTGGATGATCTGTTTCCTGAGCTACCGATATTGCCCCCAAATGAAGCAACAGCGGGATATCTAGTGGTAGATTTGAGTATACTTGGCTCGAACTTTGACGGATGCACAGACTTTCTGCGATAATGCCCCGAATTCATTGTAAGTATCATCACATTTTCCGACGCGTGCTGGAGGAGACTGGAGGTCACTTCCCCTCCGGGGCGTGAGACCGAGTGCAACCATCGCAGGAGCCATGCAGCGCTATCCCAGGCTGATTCCCAGCTCAATCGTCGAATCGACGTCTCAGAATCGATGTATGTCCAACGCAAGTAGATGAAGCACAACGCCTCCAAAGATCTGGCGAAGCTGCATCGGAGAGTAACACGGGAGATGACTAGAGCGAGTTGTGATGCTGTGGTTGATCATTGATGTCGAAGTTGGACCCCAGTTCGTAATAACTGGTGCCATCGCATCAATACCGCGAGCAACCGTTCTCCATTTCTGGTGGGATCATCCCACAGCGTTTGAGTCGTCGTCGGCGGGCCAGACAGTAGGTGTGCGCAAATAGAAAAAAGGTCGTCAAGGGCGGGGAATTGTCGGTAGCGGCAGTCAGTATTTCCAAGACGCTCGAAGAGCCCTTTCCTCAAAGCCTAGGAGCACTCAGTTGTCTAAAACTTCGGGTTTTAATGTAGATCTTAGCTCGGGCTACAGGTAGGTGCAGGCCAATGTGCCGTTGAGGCAGTCATCGTGGCAAGATTCGTGGTCAAGGGAACAGAGAAACACAAGTAATGAGGGGAGCAGTGCCAGCGAGCATGCCAAGGCCAGACAAAGCCAGAGTACTGCAGACGAACTTGCCACCGCCAGCAGGTTCGCACTGGCGGGGATATTTCATCACGGTAACCTGGTAGCAGTAGCAGGGGAGGTCCTGGGAGGGCTAGAATGAATCGTTGATAAAGTAGGAATCGGAAGTTTCCCCAAGAGTTTCCCATTGAAAAAAGCCAGCATGCATATGTGGTTTCCTTGAATCCGATGTATAAGACTCAAGATGGCGAGTCTTTGTACTAGTAGCGTTCTAACGCAATATCAACGTCGCAGTGTTCTTGAATGTCTGGCCTAGAGCCACCGGGTGCGCAGAAGCGACTGTTCAGTGTTGTCAGATGTCTTCACGCGGTGCCACGGGTGAGATTTGCTGTTGCCAGCGTCCCCGTAGCAGACCGTCACGGTATCCTGGTCGACCTTTCGGAGAGTCCACTAATTCGATTTGAATTTGTTGTTTGAATTCTTTGCTGGTCTGTAATTTTAAGGATTGGGAGGGGAGATAGCATGTAACACCGCCACCACTGAGCAGGCAGATCGTACTGCTGCGGATCACAAGTCCGACTGTCGTGCCTTGCCTCCTACCTTCATCCCTTCCTCCTCCTCCTCCCTTCCTCCCGCCATGGACGACCCCCGTCGTCTCTCGACGGGTAGCTCGTCCGGGGAATCCTCTCCCATCCTCTCCAACTTTAATTCCTCCACTTCCCTCATCCTCGTACACGACGATGAAGAGCCTTCTTCCCCCTTTGACTTTCCGGAGGACGACGAGGACTCCCCGGAAAGCCCTGACTTTGAAATCCGAAGGCATTTCAGTCCCGCCATGGCCCCTTCACTCGTCTTTCTTTACCTCCTCTCGCCATATCTCAAGCTCGGCGCATTGTTCTTGCCCAACACCCAGCTGCCGCTCAAGTACGGCATACCGGCCCTCCTCGTATTCGCCGTGCTTTCCGCCTTCTCGAGGCAAATATTGTACATGCTAGCCCGCTACATGCGCAAGGCCGACTTGGAGGATATCATCTTGGACGCCTTTGCGTTGGGCCGCGGGAAGGAACGCCGACGGGCCTGGCTCCGAAACATAGTTCGAGGTGGAACCGGGATGCTGCGAGTTCTCTTATCTGTCATCTACCTCCGCGGTAAGTGCCCCGCATTCTTTGACCATACATCTATTCATATCCGTGTCAAAGAATCCGTCCACATTCTTCTGCCCCTCCTCCCCGAGGGCTTGCCCCTTCAACTACGTCCAGTCCTGACCGTTGCATTTGCACTTCTGCTGCTTCCAATGGTCTCGGCGTATTCTCTGGCCTCAAAACCCATCGTATATACGACTTGGACATCTATTGCAACCTACCTAATTTGGTTTTTCTGCGTCGCCGTTGCTCATGCAAACGGGACTCTCGAAATTAACCCCGGCTGGCTCAGAATGGGAACCTTCTGGCAAGGATTTTGTGCGTCATGTATTGTTCGTTCGGCTCGCCATTTCTAACGTCTGCTCAGCTACCACGGCGTTTGCTTTCACGTCGTCTTCCACGCTCCCTCTCTACGCCTCCCTGAAAGCCGGGGCCCCTCCAGCTACACTCACTAAGAGTTCGCTCTCTCGCTCCTTCAGAACCCTCTCCACTATCTCGGTGGTTGTTGCTGTGTGCTTCACATTGCCGCTCATATTTTTCACCGCACATATGAATGCTGTTATTGTGCGCACATTTTTCGGTCTATTTTCTCGTCATATCTTGATTTACGCAGCTGCAGGACCCTTCGCCGTTGCGCCTCCAGCCTGCCATTGCGGTGCTCAACTCACTGACCCTGCTGCTTGCCATTCCGTCTGTGCTCGTCACCACGCCATCTCTCCCCGTCCCTGAGCGCATCCGCCGCGCCACGAACGTCCCCCTCTCAAAGTACCTCACCTTCGCCCTTGTGGTCGTCCTCACCCTCGTGCCTACACGCATTGCGCGTATCCTGAGCGACGTTCTCATCGCCACCGCCTGCGCAAGCACTTTCTTCGTGCCCGCCCTCATCCACATCACGACGCACTTTTTCAAGCGGCCGCTGGCGATCGTCATGCCGCAGATGCCCGCGACGCCGAACCCGCACTCGCCGCCGTCTGCGGCTGACGAGCTGCTGCAACGCAAGGAGCGCGCGTTGCAGAAGCGCCAATTCCGCAAGCGCGTCATCTGGGATGTGGGCGTATGGGTGTTGCTGCTCCCCGTGGGCGGCGGTGGGTTCGTGTGGGGCGCTGGCCGCCTCGCAGGGAGATGGTAGAGCGCGACTCGATCGACTTGTGGATTACCGGGATGGATGGGATAGATCCTCGAAGCGAGCCAAGTATCTCGCGGGTGGGGCTGGTTGGACCTTTAATAATCTTTCTGAAATGTATCTTTCCACTGTATCTAGCACCGCTCGTTCCTTGCTTCATACACCCCCTCCTTATTTCCTTATCTCTCCCGGCGTGACTCGTGTATGTACGATAGTTCCTGGCTGAATTCTATAATTTGCCCAGAGGCTGAACGATACAAAAGCACAAGCACATCTATTCTTTCCTTTTGAACTAATTCAAATAATCCGTCATTTGTTCGGATCCTCGGACCGAGCGCTCCTGATTTTCTCGACTTTGTTCTCCTTCACTAGCTTCACTGTCGCTGACCAGTCTACAATTATTGCGTTCACCTTCCGCTTGGCTGAGGTTTCTTCGGCCCAGAGTTGGAAGGTTTGGTGCTCGCAGCGCCGACAGGTGTTCCGCGCCCGCCTTTTACGACAGTGTACTCCCTTTCCACATACTCAGTTTCCGAGTCATCATCCTGTGTGGCTTCATCATTGCGAAGCTCCCTGTGTGGTCATTCTCAGTTTCCTTCGTCTCTCGTCGTGGAGAACGCACTTCTCTGTAATAACTTTGCTCGGTTCTTCGGCCCTCCGCTCCGTTTCCTGTGAATCCGCCATGCCTGCACGGGGTCAGCTTCCGTCGTGGCAGGCTGGCTGAGAGGGATTGCTCACAGTGCTCTGGGCGATGTCGAGATGTGCAAGTGCTGGGATGTTGAGACGATGGAGGAGCTGTAGACGCTGCGCAGCCTCTTTGTAGTCAGTCCGTATTTTTATCAAGCGCCCAGTGTAACTTACTCATGCGCACAGCACTTCTTTCTACAGCTTCAGTACTTAATTTTACGAGTCTAGCCCAATCCGCCAGTAAGGCTGTAATGCCCTATCTTTTCCATACCGCCATGCCCAGATACCCAGTCGCAGGGAGTCCTCCTACTTGGATAGCGACCCTCCGATGGCTGTTGGCCCTGCTCAGAAACAGGCTCCAAAAACTTCCATCAGGGCTGAAGTATGTCATCCCGCTTTTGCAGATCGCCGCTCAAAGAATTCGGACGACGCTTTTCTTCTGCCGTAAACCCGACATGGGTGGTGGAAGCGGGCAAGACGCAAGAATATTGTCCTCCTTCGACCCGGGTGCGGGTCACGAACTCCAGATCATGTCTTCAAGACAACCCGTCGAGGGAGGTTTCGATGCAATCCTCGTGGGGAACGCACTGGACCCAGAAGCATCAGGCGCAGTGCCTACGTGTACTCCAGCCCTACAAAATCTGGAGTTGAACGAGGCACATGAAACTCCAGGGACGGCCGCCTCATCTCCGGTAGACGACTCAGTTATGCGCAGTTCCACATCCACGGCGACTGAATCGTGGTTCGCCTCCGACCGCGCGCTGGGTATTTCGAAAATATGCGCCATCCTCCCCGAAAATTTTGCACGATATAAATGCAGAGAGACCATGTCAGTCATTCTCTTTATTGCGTAGACTTGAGTACACCTCTCATTTGCTTCTCGCCAGACCTCGGGAGCCGAAGGAACAACAAGTCGCTCCGCAAACCTTCAGTTTTGCACCGTAAAATAATTTATTGGCCAGAAATGCCCGAGTGCTGAATGAAGATCATTTATAGAGATAAACCGCCTCCCGGGTGGATTGCTCCCCTCCACCCTGAAGGGGCTCGCTACTTCTGTCATCCTGAACGGGTGCGTTGAGGCAAATTCTGCTTTCGATTTCTGACTTAATCGCCAGCGAATATATACCGATGTAAACATCTGCGAGGCCCCAAACCTCGCCAATCTCAATCAAGTTGTGGACCTCCTCGTTGACGAGATTCGAGCATCCGGATATGAGACTGCGCCCTATTACGCTGCTCTTTTTGGCAAGGCGACACACGCCGTGAACACAGATTTGCTCGTTGATCTAGTCATCGACCTGGCGCCCAGTGACTCCCGTCCAGATTGCGGATATTACTACTTTGTCAATCATTCACAGAGGTGCCCTTTCTGGGTCCACGCTTATCCGGCCGATGAACTTCGCCTTTGGGACACTATTCAGGGCCCGATCGCAAAAGAACAGCTCAGTGAGTTGGATTTCGCTTCAACGGAAATATGCTTGACTCGGGACCTAGGGCACGCAATGGAACACCAGTACTGGTAATGCCCCTTTGCCGCTCTCGCAGCCTTTGTTAACGATGCGTAGGCGACACTGTACCCTTTTCCCGAACGCTCTCTCGCTGACCCAGCAATACGTCGAAGAGCTACTCGACTCTATTATATTTAGCATCGGAGGTATGCCAAGACGTCCTTCCATGATACATAATCTCAATTCGACACAGACATGTCGACATCCTTGACATCCACTGTGACACGCACCACTGAAGAGCTGAAGACTTGGCTCTCCGTGGCCAATCAGCTGCAATATCCATCACCGTCAAATCCAGACTCCTCACCGTCCTCACTATTGCTAGGATCTACGAGCACCTTCGGTGAGGATATTCCGCCTTGATTTCTTCCCGGCTCAACGATGACGATTGTGGCAGCGAGACTAATGGAGCAGTTCGGTCTGTATTCTAGATTTCTTGCCGGAACCTAGCTAACTGCAATAAACACAGCTCAGGACCGCTTTGACAATTTCCATGGTCTGCCGTGGGCTCGTCTCAACCAGGACCAATCTGTTTATGAAGAACAAAAACATCCACAGTCATATTTGATGATGAACCGCCTCATCTCGATCATATCGCCATTCCTATTCTTTGCTCCGGACGTCTATCTGCGTTCATTGCAGCCGGCGTACGTGGACAGAAGAGTGATCTTGAGAGTGTGGAAACCGTTGATAGACAAGCTCAATTCGGAATGGCAGGACTTCATCCTCATCGTGAGTACTAACAATTGTATGGCGATATCCATCTCACGTAGCACCACCCAGGCCACTGTTTTCCTGAACATCAACGTCTCGTTTTTGCAAATCAACAGTGTTGACACCCTTACGGCCAGCGGCCGCCATACGCCTGTGCAGATTTTCTGCTATCTCTCCATACTCTGCAGCGGCGCGTCGATCATCTTGGCTCTGCTACTGGTACGCCAAACCCGCACCAAGTTCAATGAGTCTGCCAGCGATATGGTACGGGCTGCGTATTCTTCCTCATCAAGTACGAGGCACTGACCCTCCCTTGCCTCAGTCGGCGTCCCTGCATCGCCGCAACAGCGAAACTTTCGGGCTCAAGATTCTGGCCGTGATATTTTCTCTTCCCTACGCACTTCTGATATGGTCGACGGTCTTCTTCTTCGTCGCCTTGCTCATGACCTGCATGCGACCGCATGACACAGTCTCGCAGTCGACCGTCGGTGTCGCCGTTGCGACCATGTCGACTCTCGTCTTGTGGTGTATATGGGAAGCTTGGGACATGGAATCCGCCGCCTACAAGCCGCCAGTCCTCTTCACTTTGAAGAATGCCATCCACTCGTGCCTGCATTTTGTACTTCCTCATACGTTGTCGATGAAGCAGTCCTCGACCATGTCCACTGGATTGGAGCGCAGCAACTCGATGAGGAAGAAGCCGAGGAGGAGATTGACAAAGCTATTCTCGAGCCAGACCAAGGAAGGAGAGATTGATATTGTCTGAAGCCGCACAACAGCAACATCCCCTTTTCTGGAACCACCATCTCGATCCACATAATGCCGCAAACCCAAAAAAAATACAATGGCCAAAGGAAATAAAAATAACGGACTGATGGGAGGCTATAGCCCCACCACGTCCACCACATCACCATCGTCGAGGCCCGCATCGCCAATGGGAGCATCAGGGGCCATCTTGTCCCCGTCGACTACTAGGTGGGGTTCCTTGGACGGATCTCCTTTCTTCCCCTTACCCTTGGCACCGCCGATGCTCTTCCTCCCACCCTTCCCATACTTATCAGCCAGCCCTGCCTTCTTCAGAAACGCCGTAACGATTGCGCCACATGTCGTCGTCGGTCGGACGGTCACGGTGATGTCCTTGGTGGTGACAGCGGAGCGTAGGCAGAGTTTGAATGTCTCCCCTCCGGCGTCCGATTCCGCCTCGGACTCTTCGGCATTGGAATGTCCAGGCGACGGCGCGTCCGTGTCCGGAACGTCCGGCTCCGGGTCGAGGGCAGAAGCGGCAGGGTGGGTGCGAAGATATTCCCAAGTAGATTTGTCACAGGCGACTGTATGGACTTGTCGTACGCTAAGCGGTAAATAAGAGTTGATTGACGAACCTAGCTCTGCGTCGCCCCACAACCTGAGAGCGGCCGGTGTAACGGAAGGATATAGCCGCGCGCCCTTGTAGCTCATTATCAAACTTTCAACAAGGATGGATTCGTCTTCTGCCACTGCCTCGAACAGCTCGTGGAAGTTGTCAGACTAGGCAAAAGAACCAGTGAGTGGCTGGTAGCGCGTCCAGTGGAAGAACGTTATTACGCGATTCAGTTTGAATACGACTTGTGTAGCCTTCCCCGCCTCGTTGAGTGGATGGGGCTGCCAATTCACAGTAATCTCCAGGGTGTCGGTAGGATCCGATTCGACTGGCTCTGAATAGGCACGCTGTGCTTCGGCGGCAACCGAGTGCGCTATTTTCTGAAGCTCTGGATCGAAAACTATCGTGTCCGTAGATTCGTCAGCCTCGTCGTAGTGTATTGGAGACGGGGGCCGGGCGGTATCGAGTGTCTTACTGCAAGGGGTGAACGTCCATCTTTCGATCGCTTCTAGAGTGCGCACCGAACGAGATCGCGGGCGAGCTGGAGGGTATGTTTCGGCAACATAGGAGGGGGTGTTATGGACCGCGACCGGCTGCGTCTCTTCTTGTTCTTGCCTTTCTTTGTAGGAGTGCCCGACTCGTTTGTGACCTCGACGACGTCCGAGTCGGAGTCATCGGACAATGCTTCAGACAGCAGACTGTAGGCAGGAATGTAGGCGGAACGTCAAACCGCTTATGTTACGCGTACCGATTGATCTTGTCCTGCGCATCGCCGCCTGGTGCCTTTTTCTTTTGCTTCTTTGGAGGTGGCGAATCGCTATCGCCCTCGCTCTCAGAACGCGCGGTCTTTGGCTTGGCTATCGGGGGTCTTCAGGTTTGATTATTGCAACCCCGGGAAGCAAAAAGGGCGCACCCTTTGTCATTTTATCGAGCTTCTTCCACGTGTTGGCGCTACGTCCTGTATTGCGCATGAACATGGCATCGTCGTCGACGACGACGGGGATCGCAGAACGAGGGGGAGCATTCTCCGACGAAGATGCCGCCGGAGTGGGTTTAACGCGTGGTACAGGGCGGGGACGCGGGCGGGGTGCAGTAGACGCCATTTAAGTACCGGTGAGAAAGTGGGACGGTCACGTGCGTCTGCTGCTTGCCGAGACGCGTACGTCCCGACATCATCCGAAGTCGACTGCGGCCGAGACGATTCCTCACCCACCGGCGAGAAGCATTGGCCCTTATTTAACATGAGGTACCCCCCATGAGAAACGCCCATCGCAAATCCTCGCTACAAACATGTCCCCTCGTTTTCTCTGGTACGGTGCCTCTCGTTTTTGCGAGGGACAACTCATAACATTCCCTTTTAGGTTCTTCCTCGGCGCTGGTGTCGGCGCCTGGTGGGCAACGAGCAAGAAGATCAACATTGATTGCCAGGTTCACCGCACACTTCCCGCCGCACCTTCCGGTCCTGTCCAGCAGATGCCCGGCTCCAACGGTTCAGCTACAGAAAATAATGCGCCCATGGCCTACAATTACAATTACAATATTAATCCCCGCGACGTCTGGGAGCAGGAACGGGCACGCATCCGAGAAGTCAGCCGGAGCGCCGGAGACACTGTGCGTTCAACTCCTCAGCCAGCTTTATTGATGGAAATACTGACCACTTGCAATTCAGGTCGCAGAACTATCAGAGGCAACACTGAACACAGTTCTCCAAGCTACCGAAGCTTTGAAAGCGGTAAGTTTGCCTTTATCCTTGGCGTTGCGATCACTCATTTGTCTTTAGAAAATGGCAGAGCATCGGGCACTTCGGGAACAAGAACGACAGTTAGAAGAAGAAAGAAGAAGGAACCCGCCTCGCTACATTTGAGATCTTGTACAATAACATTCACCGCTCTGGAAAATCTTTCCAAAGTCTTTTGTCGGCCCGTCGGTTCGTGGCCAAGAAACGATGATACAGTGCATTGGAAGTTGCTCTCCTGGTCGGAGACTCGGTGGCTTGTCCGTCGCGTCTTGCCGCTGGAAGGAGGCTTTCTGCAGCATTTGTTACCCCTATCTTTGATCAGACTTGAGTTCAGAGCAAGCCTGTCCGCGAAAGCGGATGATTCCCGGAGCAGAACAGTCGACGTCGTGAGTCTGATTGAGAGCGGCAATGTAGAATCAGTGTAGATGCGTTTCGCGAAGCGGCTTCCCAAAACATCCCAGCTACAGATCTAGAGAGGTTGCTCGGCCGTACATATTATTGCGCTGTTAAAAGCGGTTTATGAGCTTGCTCAGTTTGGCTTGGCTGGGATTATCGTGGCCGAAAACGGAAAGTGATGCGAATGATGGTCGATCATGTGACCACTCATGTCCGACGCAACACCTCCACTATTCTTCAAACGCAAGTCAAAGCCCACTGTCCGAGCCAGACAATCGTCTCCGGAACCAGAGAGCAATGAGACCGCCAACGAATCTCCCAGTACCCTGGCTACGAGATTGAAGAATAAGGCAAAACGAGCCAAACCAAAGTCGAGACTCAGTTTCGGTGCCGACGACGATGAGGTTTGCGTTATACTTGCCTGTAAGGCCTTATTGCTAATGTGGGACAGGAGGGAGGTGGGGAGGTGTTCAAGGTAAAGAAATCTAACCTAAGCCAGCGGCTTAGCCTAGGAACACATCCATTGTACGCAAAATAATGCGTTGGTTTTTTGCAACTCGTCACAAAGCGCGTTATTTTGCAGGAACAATGTACCTCCGAACCTGGATCAAGCATCTGTATCTCCTCACCGCGGCCCGACGTATGATCAGGCGTATTTGAACCAGCTTAAAGCTAGCACGCCTTCGTCCCGAGCCCCGCTCCCCACTGGCGACCCATACGATGCAGACATGTCTATGGATGTTGGCGACATGTCTGTAGACATTTCGATCCAGGAAATTCAAAGTGAAGATGTGTTCGGTGTGCCTTAACGCTACTCTTCCTTCAAGTGCAATCAGTGCTGAAACGCGTTTACCAGAATCGACCACGTCCATCCCATCAG
The DNA here is from genome assembly GCA_029289565.1 of Mycena galericulata. Classification (NCBI taxonomy): domain Eukaryota; kingdom Fungi; phylum Basidiomycota; class Agaricomycetes; order Agaricales; family Mycenaceae; genus Mycena; species Mycena galericulata. The sequence continues at coordinate 17,117 of JARKIA010000340.1, forward strand.
AGTCATCGATAAAAGTGGCCAGGGAACGACGGGAGCGTCTACGAACGACCGCTACCTCCGGTGAAGATGATTTCATTTCTCTGTCTGTCGTCAAACGGGCAGAGGAGTCTCAGGGTCCACATCCCGAGAGTCGGTTGGTGCGAGAAGAGGATGAGCTCGGAGAGGGTGACGACGGTGCGCTTTTCTATGACGTATCACCATTGCATTCATCTCAAAGGATTTGTATAGAGTTTGCGGAATATACCAGCGCACAAGAGCGAATTGCTCTCGGAAAGAAGTCGCGTAAACTAGAAGCAAGCAAGCGCAGAGATGCAATGAAAGAGATGATAGCTGACGCGTATGTTCTGGACGAATCTGCAATTTTACACCTACACCTCTGACTTTTTGGCCGCAGGGAGGAAACCGATGAAGAGACGGAGGAGTGGGAGCAGGAACAAATTCGACGGGGTGCCCAGGCGCCCATAGATGCATCTCCTGCTCCCAAAGTGAAGGAAACGTATAAACCTGCACAAAGTAAGCGCTTTATTTTTTCCCTGACCAGCATTTATTGAATACATACAGTACCCCTCGCGACCCCGTTACCTTCTCTGGGGCCAGCCCTCGCCCGGTTGACTCAACAACTCACCAAATTGACGACTTCCCATGCCTCAAATACGACTGCGCTCACAAACATCGCTCAAGAACGCACCGAAGTCGATGACCGAGAGAAAGAAATGCGCCAAATGGTCGAAAGAGCAGAGACCAAGCGTGCATGGTTTGGACAATTCAAGGAATGGGTCGAGGGAGTTGCCGGCTTTCTGGATGAAAAGGTAAATATCTGCATCCACTGTGCGTACGGCATTAGCTGACTTGGAAGTTTCTAGTATCCCCTCCTCGAAAAACTTGAGGACGAACATGCGTCTTTCCTACAGGAGCGCTTCGACATGATCAAGGAACGTCGGAACGCCGAAGACGAAGACGACTTGTGCTCATTCCTGGGAGTGTCCCGTCCCCCAGAAGAGGAGGAAACCGATGAACTTGGCCGTGTAATTCCCAAACCAACTCCGGCTCTTCGCCGAGCGGCACGGCTTGCTCGCCGCCAACGGAGGCATCTGAATCAATTGGCAGAGAACGAGCTTGATGAAGAAGGTTACTCTACCGACTCTTCGTTACCTCCGTCGGCATTGTCCTCGTATCGCAGCGCCGTGTCGTCCATCGCAGAGCGCGCTGAACAAGTCCTTTTTGACGTTAGGGCGGAGGAGTTTCGGGATCCGGGCAAAGGACGATGGAGCGCCTGGCGCGAACAATATGCTGACAGCTACGTCGGCGCGTGGGGCGGCCTTGGTGTAGTCAGCGTTTGGGAATTCTGGGTCCGACTGGAGATAGTCGGCTGGGACTTCATCAAGGTATTTTTTGCGCTTGGCATAACCTTGACCCTGCTGAGCATTTCAGGAACCGAAAACCCTAGATAGTTTCAAATGGTATCAAGGCCTATACGAATATTCCCGACCCAACGGGGAGGAACTTGGTCCTGATGGGGACCTCGTGGCCTCAATGGTTTCTACTGCAATTATTCCCCGGATCTGCAAGCTCATCGAAGGGGGCGCGTTTGACGCTTACTCCGATTTTGACGTCCGACGGATGGTGGACTTTGCAGAAGAAGTGGAAGCCAGTGTAGAGCCTGGGAACGCGAAGTTTCTGGTTTGTGCTTCTGATAATCTACATCTCTGACTTACTAAAGACCTACTAGATACTGTTGAAGTCGGTCTTGACCGTCTTCCGGGCAGCGATCTCCGAGAATGAAAAAACCGTTGAAAATATCAAATCGGCCAAGGCCGCCGCCGCTTTCGACCCCGCCTCCATTCCTGCGCGAAGTCGGTTCCTGAATCGTCGAATAAAGCTCCTGCGGAATCTTGTCAAATGGAGAAAATACTCGGGTGAAAGGTTTGGTATTGGAGATACGATCAGCAGACTTGTAGATGGGAGCATATCTGATATAGCACGGGGCGGGTGGGACGGCGGGCACCCGTTTATAGAGCAGGTCCGTCATTCAGATTCTCAAATCCTGTCCCGCTGACGTGGGGTCCAGGCGCATTCGCTTGTCGCTTCTGTCCAGCCGGCTAAGCTGAGCCGGGTCGCCGGAACGTAGTTCGTCCGTTGAGGATGTTTCACTGTACTGCTTTGCGCCAAAAATATATCCCGAGCTGAGACATTTTCCGTCTTGTTTTGGTCAGCGACTCGCTCCATCTATTAACGTTCAATTTTGGTGAACCTAAAGGAGAAATTGACAGAAGATCCTCCCTCGGAAGATCGGACCGCATCTGGTTTACCCCAACAATTCCCAAAAACAGTAAATCCGTACTTCACCAAATACGCAGATGTTTCGCGAGCAACTATAGGCAACTACCCCATAATATTCATGGACAGTATCGCCAGGGTCGGTGCGGTCTGCTCAACACATCGTACGTTTAGCCCCGTTGGACCTTTGCCCTGCACGCGAATAGGTTGACAGGCGCAACCTCGTTCTCTAGCTCTTGATCTTCATTTTTGATGCTCAAGATCATGGGGTCTAGCGCCGACAGAAGAATGGGCCCTGACCGTTTTATGGCCATTTCCAACGCCATTTACTGACAATTATCACGCGGCCGCCTGGGCTTCCATAGACGGGAGTCCGCGGGCTATAAATGAAGCGCAAGGTTGGTAAAGTCTTCGGCTCCACCTCCCTCTCAAGATCGCTATGTCCTTATCTAAGGCACCTGAGGGCATGTCGAACGATTCGGCTTCTAAAGAGGAACACCACCTCACTGAACACATTGACGACTACCCAGGTCATGACGTTTACACGATGTACCCGAATGCATGGTCTAAGTATCGGTAAGTTGTCTTTCGACGCGTTCGACTAGTGCCTAACTTTGCTCCATAGCCTGATGTTGAGGGAATATGCCGCCGAGTTCTTGGGTGTCTGCATACTGATTATATTCGGGACTGGCGTCGATTGTCAAGTGGTTCTCTCCTCAGTCCCGGGCGTCGCGCCGGCACAAAGAGGTGTACGTATTGGTTGTTCTAGATAGCGTCAAATTAACGCCTCTATCCAGAGCTACCTCTCCATCAACTTTGGCTGGGCTGTTGGGACCGCTATGGGCGTTTGGGCCTCGGGTGGTATATCTGGTGAGGATGCTCAATTCTTGCTGTTCTACATATTGATATCTTGCCCGCAGGTGGTCACATCAACCCTGCGGTACGTTTAATTCTTTCCAATCTGTCCCTCCCAAACTCATTCTCTTGCCAGATCACGTTGATGCTTGCCACCTTTAGAGGGTTTCCCTGGAAGAAAGTCCCTGTACGCTTTTGATTTTTTCTTTTCCATCTGGCGTACTCTTATACATGCGCATGCAGGGTTATATTGCTGCCCAGACTCTAGGTGGACTTGTGGGCGGTGCTTTAGTCTATGCCAATTATATTCACGCTATTGTCCGCATCGTTTTGTTCCTTCTCTATTCAACACTCATATCTAATCTTTCCAGGATATCTTCGAGGGTGGACGCCACGTCCGGACCATCGCTACTGGCAGGTGCGTTCGTCCCTTGGTTCCAACAGAGAAATACTAAAACAGTCCACAGCCTGTTCAGCACGTATGCTGTGGGTGATTTTGCTTACTTGCTCAAGCTCGGACTAATACCAAGTGGACCTTTAGGCCGGTTACATAACTAATGTCTCTGCATTCTTCGACGAATTCCTTGGCACCGCTGTACTGTCTGTCCTGGTGCTCGCGATCAACGACAAAAATAATCTGCCAACCCCTGCCGGCCTCGCTCCGCTGTTCTTGTTTCTTCTCATCCTCGGAATTGGTGCGCTCCACGTCTTGTAGCGTTCATTCAGCTATCCTCATGCGTCGTTGGGTAGGTGTCTCTCTCGGAATGCAGACAGGTTACGCGATCAACCCCGCTCGTGTATGTGTTCCTCTATCGCCCCCAAATTGTACCATAACCTTGACCAGGACCTTGGCCCTCGGTTAATGACCGCCATGGTGGGATACGGAGCGCAGGTATTCACCTTCCGCAACCAATACTGGCTCTGGTGCCCGATAATGGCCCCTTTGTATGTGTTTGTTTACATTTCAAGTATTCCTTCCGACCTTTGCATAGCTTGGGCGCGCTAGCTGGTGCCCTGTTCTACGACACCTTCATATATCTTGGTGACGAGTCGCCGTTAAATAAACCGTTGGGTGGATTCCTCCTTCTTGATTTGTGGTTATAAACTCTCCCGCAGGAATGCCGCCGCCCGCGCCCACCACGAACACGCCGCTCATGCCTCCCGTAGACACATGCCAGCGGGCCCCGGTGCAGACGACCGGGTGTAAACTGCGTTGCCCCTTGTCATAAATCTACGTTATGTGTTCGGGTAATTGAGTGGTCGTGGTCGGACTGCTGCCCGTCTCGGCGACTCGGACGCATAAAATAATATCACCTGTTGTACAATACTCGAACTTTTGAATCATAAACGATGTATCATACTTCGGCTGCGTCCTCGGGCCTCAAAGACTGCATGGCAGAGATTCAGAATGCTGTCCGAGACAAGCACATCTGTCTTCGTGCCGGAGCACAATGTGGAAGACGACGTCGGCTGAGCGCACTCGTGTTCTGAAAGGTTCTGAACGTGTCCGATTCTGTCCAGTTAGGGTTGTGCGATTATTATTCTAAACACGTTTCCCTACTACCGCGATCCGCTCGTCTAACAGTGCAAGCACCGTGTTAATCCCTAGAAGAACCCCTTCGTCCGGACCCTGGCCCGGTACGAAACGCGTGTGCGCAAAGTCAATTAGACGCACATCGCACGGCGGACCCGGTTTTTTGGGTGCGTCCTCGCCCTCGGAATCCTCCGATTCGGCATCCTCGTCCTCGTCTTCGTCTTCGAGCATCCACTTGAGGCCCTCCTCTGCGCGGGCCGCGTCGCTCTCGTATAGAATCAGCAGGCTCGCACCGACCATGCGTATCTCGAGCGCTGCGAGCGCGTCGTGGATGTCCTGCACGTCCTCGCGCAGCAGCTCAAGTATCTGCAGTAGGAGCGGTGCCGGTAAGCCCTGCGCCGGTGCGTCCACGCCTATGACCGGGAAGAAGCGCACCATGCCTTCGGGCAGCTGCTCCACCGAGAGGGATTTGCCGTACGCCTTGGACGTGCTCACCGCCTCACCAGTGGTGTTATCATATACCTGCATGTTGGCGCGTCAGATTTTATCGCGTTTAAATTTGCGGGACGCGCATCCGGACCTGGAATCCCGTCAGCCGCATGCCCGTTTTGAGCGTCGTCGTCGATTTCGCGGTTTCCAACATGCGCGCGACCTTTTCCGGGGACGCAGTTTCATCGTAGAGCACCGTTCCCAGTTTTATATCGAGGATGTTGGGCTTCACGAATGGGTACGCGAGATTTTCCAGAACGAGGGACTGTACGCGAGACCATAAGGACTGCTGCCGGCCTTGCAAACGCGACGCAAGCACTTATCTTTCCGGGGGCCCTCGATGGGTTTGACATTGATACTCGTCTCGCTTGCAGGTTTCTCCGTATCGAGTTCGCCTTCCAGTGCAAGGGTGCCCAAGAAATTAGGGATGAACGGCCGCAGCGCATCGAGCTCTGGTTCTGCCGCCGCAGCGACAGTCTGGTAGAACTGTAGCTCCAGAGGTAGTGCCTGTTTGATCAAGAGCGTGTTGTCCTCGGTCGCAAGCACGCCGTCTGGATGCCCCCCGACTTGCAACGCGAAGGCCTGAGTCACTGGGCCCGGGCTCGGGCTGGACGCTTCAGACATTTTTGAGATATCGGATCCCTATTAATATTAGTGCGAGAAAGATTACATAGCAGAGATGGTTGCCGGCCTAATTGCGACTTGCCCGGAACTACGATGGCACTGAACCTTAACTATGGCGCAAACACCTATCTCGCCGTGACCCTCCCCTCCGCATCCTCGTATCTTCAGAACCCGGTGTCACTGGGGCTCGTGCATCCTGCGGTGGCCCACGTCGGCCAAGTTGGCGAGATGCCTGATGTTCAACTCGTCAGCGTACCCAAGCAGGAATGGGAGTTCTCTGAGGCCGCGCGGGAAGAAATACTGGCGGCCTTCAAGGCTGTCGGTAAAGTAGATGTCCAAGAGCCAAAACAACGCACGAAACGGGGAGGCGACGAGTTGTGATCTGGTTCGCCACCCGACTCTCACGTCTCCTTTGATAGAAATCTAAGAATGCACCTGCAGGCGGAGCAGGAACAAGAAGATAACAATCGTGTACAGACAGGACGTTTTTGTACCAATGATAATCTGCAGAAGCAGCTGAACAGCGAGGACAAAACAGGAACGGCGTCAGCGGCGGCACCCAATCTGTTATTTCGCAGCTGCGCGTTGTAGGAAAGCCAGAATATCGGATTCGCTGTCGAAGGACTTCCCATGGTCAGAGGCAAAATATCTGCAACAGTTATAGTCTGCGCTGCCAGCGGTTCATTCGTATAGACGATGACTTGGATGAGCACTCTGCTTCGACTTTTAATGTGCTAAGTGAATTGTACGCGGATTTCTCGAGACATCATCCTCAATCATTGTCATTTCTAAGAACTCGATATTGCAGAAAGCAATATTGTCGTTAACAACCAGGATAGAGGTTATCTGTTTCAAGGCCTCTCTCCGGTGTGGTTCACACCAGACTGTGAATCGCAATTTGGATATCTCGGTTGCAGGAACATGAACACGCATTGTTCTCCATCCCACCGTCTCGACCACTAATTCATACGCCTCCTCCCGCCTCGCCCCCCTCTCAGCACCCATGTTGAAGCCGTGAGCATCGTTCTCACGGCCCGCCTCCGCCCTCCTCCTTGACCCTCTCGGCCAACGCCATGCCCTCCGCCGCAAACATATCCCCCTCGAAGGCCAGGATCGCGGGAACTCGGCGCCATTGGCGAGACGCACGAGTCATTCCGCACCCGCTCGTCAGTCAAGAACATAGCAATCGCTGAACAGCCTGGCCATGAAGATTGGCGTCGGCCGGATGGGACTTGCTACCGTCTTGTCCTGCCACTGGCGCCAGCATCCCCTCGGCGCTGGACCCGGAAGCGACGGCCGTCGTAATTGATTTTCCTACTCGGTGAGCATGCGATGGCTCCCCGTGCGCGATGCTGACGCAGGATAGTGCGTCGGGGGCAAGATGGAGCTGCTGCCGGACCTGTTGACGAGGATTGCCTTCTTTGTGGATGAAGGCGGCGACGTTGGCATTGACGGTGTCGATGGCAGGTGGTACATACAGGTCTGCGGCAAAGTAGCGACCGTGGTCTCGCGAGGGGCGCTGGCCGCAAATGTGGAGGTCCCGGGCGAGGAGGCCGTCGCGGCGGGGCGGGCCGAAGCCCATCACGAGAAGGTAGGCGAGTAGCGGCGCGACAGTGTTTTTGAAGCCAGGTATGTTCGCTGAGAATGTCAAGACGAAGACTCGGACCTCGGTTAGAGGGACAACATTGCCATCGAAAAGATTCTGCTGAATATATCAAGTCGCTTGTGTTTGTCTCAGAGCAAACATATGTGCTAATCGATCGTCCTCCCACCATTGTTCACAACGGGGACTTAGTGTAGCGGTAACACACGCCACCGACAGAAGCTACCAGTACGGTTTAGGCCTGGCCAGCCTGAGCTCGAGCTGAGAATTAGCGTGTGGGGCGAGTCGGAGGTTCGATTCCTCCAGTCTCCACTTTTTCACCCTTTTTCGTGTCTTATGGGAGGGACGAGAGACGACTGACTGGGAGGAAGGTGTACATTCCAAAAGAGGACACGATAGTTGATTGCATCATTGTTCCAAGTTATCTCCGTTTATATCTCATGCGAAACCACCCTTCCACCCTTACAGGCCTTCGTGCTCCACCAATTTTTGCGTCAATTATCGAGGTGGAATTTTAGTCCCGCTTCACCTAAATATCCTGAACATGTCCGATCTCTGTTTACTTGAATCTCGCAAAATCATTCAATCAAAGATTATTGATGGGAGTCACGAGCAAGGAGTTGAGTCACCATTTTGGGATAGGCAGCGGTTCGATCACTATACATGCACATACTAATGGTGCTAACTACTAAAGCCAATTTCGTTGCACATAAAAAACATCTCATTTATCCCCGTGTATTTCCTGGGGCGAATAACTCTTCAGATCTTGCAACCAATCTATATATCTCAGCGCAAACAGAGCTTGTCGATGAAGTGCAATTTCGCAGCGTGAGTATCCCAAAAGAGGGACACGCTTGTCCTGTGAGGGAATATCAGGACGGAGGGGAGAAGTCTTCAAACAATTAAACGAAATAGCACTCTGAGGTCCGAATAATCAGACCGCGGAAAAGTACTGATATTCTGCTCCGCGATTCTTGTGCCACCGAACTCTGGAAAACCGACACAACCTCCTATCTATACCCGACAGCGATCTGCAGGAACAGTGCATCGTATGAAGAGGTAATCGCCTCGACCATGTCCATGGTTTCTAGGAGCTCAAGTGGAAAGCGATGGCGACAAACCATGAATACACCGGTGCATCCAGAGCATCTACGACGCGGTCTGTTCCCTTCCTTGAACGTCCCATTGAGCGCCATTTCCATGATACTGTTGGACTGGGTTTAAGAAATCAAGACAAAATAAAGGACGAAAGCACCGACTGTACGCAAAGCCGCGACCATTAGACGTAATTAGTGGCCGCGCGGACGAACGAACCTCACGGAATACTTGTTCAATTTGCAAGATGCTGTCGCGGGCACTCTCGACCCAATAGAAATACTGTAACTTACAACAAAGGAGTGTCGTTTGCCACCATCCATGATTCTGATGATGCGACTTTAAAGAGAGGGGAGCGCAAAAGGGCGACGCCGATAGATATGTACGGGGCAAAATTTAGAGCAACTTCTTACAGACGTGGAAGACGTGAAGATGGGAACCAGATGATTTATTCAGTTTGAAATGTATGAGGGAGGGGGACACCAGGTTTAGAAGGGGTTGCTCTTTCTCCCACCTTGTTCGTTGTTGTTGTTGTTCGGACCGCGCCATTAGCTAGCGTTAATGGTTATGCAAGTAATATGCACGGCTGATTCGAATGCAGGGAAAGCAAGTGAGCAAATCTGACCAGGGCCACCCTATGCTTTTCTGGGAAGCAATCCAGGAGACATGAGGAGGTCGTTTCGTGAGCTTCCAGCTGGGATGGTAACGGGCATTGGCGAGCGAGAAGGCCTTCACCAGCTAAGGGATGTCTTAGGTCCGAAAACGTGGGAAATGTCTGCGATCAACGTGACTGGAAACAAACAAACAAACGCGACGACTCCTTTTCATCAACCACGATGGCCAAACGTCGCGCGAATCCCGACAGCGACGATGAGACCCCATCCATCGATGGCTCACCTGCTTCCAAGCGCGCCCGCACAGCCGAAAGTGACGAAGAAGCACCACGCGCTTCCGCTAGACGCGCGTCCAAAGGCAAAGGCAAAGCGCGTCATAGAGACGAAGACGATGAGGAAGAGCAAGATAATGACGAAGAGTCAGGAGAAGATGGTGCTGCCGATGAGGAGCCTGAACACGAACTCGAGGCACGGATCCTCGCTTCACTCCAATCTAAACGCACTGTTCAAGGTGTAAGTATTTTCTTCTCAAGGAATAGACGCGTGTGTTGACCCATCTCGACACATCAGGGCATCGCTGACCATGGCATTATCGAAACCATCGAAATGCACCAATTCATGTGCCACAAGTTCCTTACGTTTTCTTTCGGGCCTCAGATCAATTTTATCATTGGTGCGTCTCTACATACATCTATCCAGCATTTTTACGATGTACTCACTTGTTTAAAGGGCACAACGGGAGTATGTTGCAAAATGTTTTGCCACCGGTCGTCAAACTCACTGTTCGCAGGTGGAAAGAGCGCCGTGCTATCAGCTATAACGGTTGCGCTGGGTGGCAAGGCCAATTCCACCGGTCGTGGCAACGGCCTCAAATCTTTTATACGCGAGGGGCAGGCGTACGTTTCTCATTCAATGTTGTTATATCTTTCCTCTGACCGACCCATCGTGTAGAGCCGCCGAGGTAACCATTGTGTTGAAAAACCAAGGGGAAGAGGCATACAAGCCCAAGGAATACGGGAAATCTATCATGATAACTCGTAGGTTTACCAAGGAAGGGAGCAGCTCCTGGAAAATCAAAAGCAAGGACGGCAAAGTCGTTAGTACCAAGAAAGACGAGCTCGCCGCGATCTGCGACCACATGAACATTCAGGTCGACAATCCCATGAACGTTCTCACGCAAGGTATTTGCCCAACCCAGCTTCTTGTATAAATCTAAGATTTACGTGTGCAGACGCTGCCCGACAGTTCCTCAGCGCATCTACTCCTCCGGACAAATACAAAGTATGACCCGGTTCTCCATCTGACTTTTTCTCTGATTTGGCCTCCGCAGTTCTTTCTCCGCGGTACACAACTTTCCCAACTCTCCGAAGAATACGACACCTGCTTTGCCAACATCACCGCTACGGCCAAAGTGCTCTTACAGAAAAAAGATGCCATTCCGGACCTCAAAACGGCGTTCCGTGAAGCGAGTACTCGGTTCGAGGAAGCATCGAAGGCTAGGGAGCAAAAGAAGAAGGTCGACGAGTTGAAGAAGGAGCTGGCTTGGGCGCATATCAATGAGAAAGAGAAGGAATTGGAGGCCAAGATTGCAGACGTTGCTAAGATGTCCCGCCGGCTCCCCAGGATTCAGACCAACCTCGAAGACGCACAGGTAATCTCATGTCTGCGAATTTCACGTTTATACTGACATTTCTAGGTCGCCTTGGCTGCTGCCGACGAAACGGTCGTGACATTGGAGCACGAACACAATGCTCTCGGAGAGATTGGGGGGCTTCAAGAAAAGAAGAACAACGTCCTGGCTGAGATCCGCGAAAAGAAGAAAAAGATAGCCGAGTTACATGTACGCCATACTCTATCTGTCCTGGCTCAAACTGATTCCGTGTTGCAGGAACAACTCAAGGGGATCAACAGTAACCTCAAGTCGACGAAGAAGCAAATCGAAGACTACACAACTACGATTCAGAAGGAAACAGAGAGGCTTGAGAAGGCCTCTGAGTCCCAACGCGAAGAGACCCAGCAAAAGATGGAGGGAGCGCGTGCTGCTGTCACTGCGGCAGAGGACGCCTTCAAAGCCATCTTGGCTCAGAAGGCTTCGGCTGAGGCGGAACTCGCTCGTCTGAAGGAGGCTGGCACGGCGGCTGAGTCAACGCGGAATGAATTGAGGAACAGCATCACGGCTTGCGACAACAATATTCAAAATTGCCTCAAAGCTGACAAGGATAGGTACGCGGCGTACGGAAACAACATCCAAAGGGTCGTCCAAGAGATCAACAAGACAGATTGGCATGGTCAAAAGCCCCTCGGGCCTTTCGGCATTCACGTCAAGGTCCGGGACAACAAATGGGCGGAGTTGTTGCGATTCATGCTCGCCGGGTTGTTGAGTTCGTTCGCTGTCACGGACGCGAGAGATATCCGTACCTTGAAGAAGATTCTTGCGGACAATAACAAGTGCGTATCTCATCATCTTTAGAACCCGAGACTGACGCGCGAGCAACATCTAGTCCAAAGACCTCCGTGCACTTTTTCACGCCCGATTTGTTCGACTATAGTCACGGGGAGCCGCCGGCTGACATACTCACTGTCCTCCGCGTTCTTGAGGTAGGCGGTGCACCACTCTCCGTTCCCTTTGCTGACCCGCCTCTAGGTGTCGGATCCTCACGTTTTGCGCATTATGATCAATAAAGGCAGTATCGAATCCCGCATTCTTGCTCTCAAGCGTGTAGACGCTCAACGCATTCTGGCAAACATGAGAAGCGGAAGTGCCTGGACCCTCGACGGGTTCAACGTGACGCGCTACCCGTATGCCGATACTGCTTTCTTCGGCTTGCCTTGACCAACGACCCTTACAGTGAAGGCGGAGAGTCCTCGATCCCTATTCACCCCCGACAGATGCACCCTATGCTTCTTGTTGGAAGCGCGACGGACGAACTAGAGTGCGCCATGTGGCAGACTCATCCATCCCTTCGATCACTGACCATACCCATAGACGTTGGCGCGAGAAGAAAGCGGGGCACGAAGGCGAGCTTCAGGGTGCTAATGCTGCCCTCAATGCCGCGCAGGGGAAATGGAATGAAGCTAGAAAGGGATTGGAAATTCTGAATGCACGCTCTGTTCTTCCCTGCCGTTGCTGCGTGTGCTGATACCCCTTCATAGCGCCAGGCGAAAAGAGCAGACGACGCCATCCATGAAGCGAGGCTCGTTGTGCGTCAGCTCCAGAGCGAGATCAATGACGAAATGCCAGCTCAGCTGTCCGCGATTCAAGAGGCCTTGAAGGCAAGTGTATTTCCGCGGCATCGTGGTTTGCCTTCTTACCATGTTGTTTGTAGGAGTCGGAAGCAGAGAAAGATATTTTGACCGATCAGTTCACCGAAATTTCGCGGCAGAAGGCAGTGTTCGATGGGGAACAGAAGGAACTTGTGGCAAAGAGGGACAAACTTCAAGGGGAGATCAACGATTTTACGAATATCCAGGAGGCTGCAAGGGTGCGTGGGATCCATATAGGGATTGGAGTGCATCTTATCTTCGAATGCAGGAGAAAATCGACACGGCGGTTACGAACCGGACAAAGCTCTTGAGCGACGTTAATCACTGGAAGAAGAAGCTCGCAGAAGAGGAGGCCAAGGTTGAAGGGGCAGAGAAAGTCGCGGCGGATGTCCAGAAAGAATTCACGGTTGGTTATACTGCGATTTGCCGGTCGGATTCGAAATTAATGGACAATGCTGGGCAGGAATGGAGCGCCAAGGCCGAAGAGTACTGCGCGCGAGTCAAGACTAACAGGTCATCGGAAGAGCTCAAGCGTACCTTGGAATCCACGCAGGCGGCGCTTCAAGAACGCGAAAAGAGGCATGTCTGGCTCGGTCTCAGCCATGAATCTGTTCTCATCTTTCCCGTTCTAGGCACGGTGCTTCGGTCGAGGAGATGACTGTCGAAGTGAACAAGGCAAAGGAAAGGCTGCATAAGGCCGAGAAGGATCTGAACCAAATGACCAAGTTGAACAAGGTTCGTTCTCTTTCGAGACGAAGTTCTTGTTTCGTTGACGCTGGCATTTTCAGGCACTCAAGGCGTCCTTGATCGTTCGCCTTTCACGGTGGCAAGAATTCCGTCGCCACATTGCCTTGCGTTGCAAGCTCGTGTTTGGCTACCATCTTTCCCAACGAGGTTACTATGGCAAGGTCCTGTTTGACCACGAGAAAGGGACCTTGCAGCTCAAGGTGCGCCGCGATAACCGGGCATCTTTTGCCAGGCTAATCCGGGATATAGGTTCAAACGGACGACCAAGCGACTACGCAAGGAGCTCGAGACAAGGATCCTCGCTCTTTGAGCGGAGGCGAAAAGTCGTTCTCGACCATCTGCTTGCTTCTATCGCTCTGGGAGTCTATCGGCTGCCCTCTCAGATGTCTCGGTGGGTTTCAGCCGGCGTTACCTTCAGATTGGCTCTAATCCACGCGTCTCAGACGAGTTTGACGTCTTCATGGACGCCGTGAATCGGCGTATCAGTATGAAGATGATGGTGGGTGTCGTTTGAACGCGCAACCGTGATATCGCTGACTGGCGCTCTCTTATTTAGATCGATACTGCCAACTCGTCGGACAAGAAGCAGTATGTGCTCATCACTCCGCAGGACATGGGCCATGTTGCCCTTGGCCCGACCGTGCGGGTGCATCGGATGACCGACCCCGAACGAGGGCAGGGTGTTCTTGGATTCGCGAGCTGAGAGCCTGACGTCCGGCGCATATCATAATCCATGTCCTAATCCCTAAATTATGCCACCGATTTATGTCTTTTTGCCTGCTTTTTGTGTTTTTCAGCTGGAGACATGACGTAATGGACGCGCTTGGGAACGCGTTCGTAGTTCTGTGCTTTCAATGGCCTCTCTCCGGAAGACATGGGGAGCGATGCGCATCGTCGCGCTCCCCCTCACACGCGCTCCGCCGCCTCAGCGTGCAATAACATACTATAGCTTCAAAATCGTGCCTCCGCCAGCCCCACCGCCTTCAAAAGACAAAGACCCGCCGACGCCGGGTTGGCTCCCACGAGAGGGCGTGGTGAAGTGGGCCACTCTCAAAGTCGACTCTACGTGGGCCGGGTGGGGGAAGGCTGAGGCTGGAACGTGGCGGGTGCGCCCTCCGCCCCTGATCTCTGCAACAGCACCTAATTGGATTCAAGTTTCGAGTGTTCGAGTTTGGAGAGCGCTTCTTGGACAGGCTTGACTTTGAAGAGGCCGCACTGAAGCGAATCGATATCAAAAGCGCGCCGCCAGCAAAAATCCCCGATGATTTGACTGGAGAAGAGCGGCAAGAGGCAGAGGCGGCTTGGGCCAAACTCAAGGTCTACCGACATCCCTGACCTCCGTTTATTCGCGTCTAAACTGCATCGCAGATTCCCCTCTTCTACCCGCCCAGCGTGTCTTCCGGTCCCGCGGCGCTCTCCGACCTGCGCGCGCTCCTGCAGAAGCGTATCCCACAGCACAACCGGGGATTCTACACGTACCTTTTCATCGCGCCGCTCACCGCGCCGTTTATGATCGTTCGTGCGTCCCCATCTTACCCCCCTGCGTCCGGATTATCACAATCTTGTGTTTCAAGCGGTGATACCCAACCTTCCGTTCTTCTTCTGTGCCTGGCGGGCGTGGTCGCATTATCAAGGTAGTCTCCTATCTAAGTCAACTGATAACCTGCCCATACCATTTTCAGCCCTCCGCGCAGCGCGGCACGTCGATGCGCTGCTGCAGACGGGAAAGATCGTCCCAGAGGCAAATGCAGCCCTCGACGCGGTGTACGCTGTCGATGCTGACACGGAGGCCAGTCCCGACGCAAAGGAATCTGAGGACGGAAGCACCGACAGGAAGCAGACGCTCATTGTGACGCGCGATTCTCTGGGGAACGCGATGCGTGCACTCGACATGAAACCAGACGAGGCAAAGGACGTGTTACGCGCTTATGAGCAGGCGATGAACCGCGTTCGGTAGACTTACGTGTCGGTGGTGATCAGGAGCGTTACCTGTACTTATACTAGACGCGACGGTCGGTGATTATCTTCTGTGCGATAATCCTCCATTCTCATTGAATGCATGCTTACAAGTCCAACAGGTATTATAATCTTAGAACGCCCGGCGACGGGTGTATGTAATATTCATCGCTACACACGGTCATATCCTTGGATTCTGGAGCACTGCAAAGATCCTACAGGCGCATCAGTGGCGGTACCGGCGCATCAATCCGCCGCGAAGAACCACTACCTGCCGAGAAAGGCGATTATCTTGCGCCAACGCAACTAAGGCCGTTGTATTCTCTGAATTTTTTATTCTTCAAGATAACGGCAAGCTCATCTCCGCGGTACACGATCCCTGGAGGTGCAGATATTTTCTGCACGATCATTTGGTGCGCCACGCAGGCATCGTCCGTGGAACAACGAGAACGCCATTGGAACTGACGGCCTTCGCAGGCGCCGCATCGTCCAGCTGTCGTCGTCCATCAGGGCAGTCGCGTCGATTTGGACTTTGTGATGCCCACTGCGGTGTGCGTTTCACAGAGAGCGTCCAGCCCGCGGGGTCGGGATCGAAGAAGCTCAAATGGTACGTATTTATTAGTCTATTACCTAAATAATGTGCAAGGTTGGCATCCGGCGTATCCGGGCGCGCTGGGGGCGTCAATCGCACTGAGAAGCGTGCGCAGTGCCTGGGAGAGGGGTTTGCTGTATGAGGAAGAGAGTTGCCTATCAGGTGCGTGGTGGTCAGAGGGGGCAGGGCACGGGCAGATGCCATAGTGTGGCGGAATGCAATAGGAAAAAAGGTATGTCATTGTGGCGGAGAATGTTCCACGCGTTTGCTTAATATTTGTCGATCCAGGTCAGGCGTGTGTTGATCGGGTGGGTGGTGTACGGCAGCACCTGTGTGGACAGCAGGTTGAATATCGCCCGCGAGAGGAGTGGATACATGGGCGACGGGAACGGGGACGGGGCTGGGTCGGGGAGGTAGAGCGCGAGAAGAGCTGGCTCGACTGACAGGTGTGTGGAGAGGCCTGTACGCCCGATTTTATTCGTGGTGCTACCGGGGAGGACGGTGGTGGTTGGAGATGAAGGAGCTAAAACAAGGTTGCGAGCCTATTGTTTTGTGAAACGGGCCACGGATCACGACATGGGAGCCATTCTGCGCAGAAATTGGGCGGGGGTAGGTCGGCGGGGCCGTCCGACGACCTCGCTAGCCCTCGGAAACATGAGCTTTGGCTGTTGCCAGATTGGGCCTGCGATCGCAAGCCTTAAGTAAAAGGAACCAATGAATCGACCGAACACGCCCAACGCCCAATGGCTCTTTCAACTGGTGTTTATACCCTCCCCGTCGAGCTCTTGTCTCGCATATTCGTGTTGGGCGCTGCTGAGCAAGTGCTCGACTCTCCATTTATCTTGCGGCCGGACGAGGACAGGGTACCCACCGCATCTGCGGACTTTCAGCTCCTCGTTTCCCATGTGTGCCACCACTGGCGCCAAGTAGCTCTCCGAACATCCTGTCTCTGGACCTCACTGCACTTCCGGGAGCCAGCCCACATTTCACGGGCAGAAGTATTCTTGCAACGCACAGCGACGAAGTAGGCGACCGACAATCGTATGGATGTTTGCCAGTATTCACCATGAATATCCAGTTACCCACTCGATATCCTTGTCGATACGGTGTCGTTAGACGATCATATACCTGGGTAAATATTCCAGTTGATTCTATTTTTTCTGGGAATGATTTTTTCCAGCGTCACTCTGTGCCGAGACGAGATGCGCTCCATCTTTGCACTCATCACACCCCATGTCACTCGGTGGCGAGCTTTCCACCTCAAGGTACGCTGTTTCCACAATGAGTACTGCCCCGACGTCATTTTCGGAACCCAATATATATATTTGGATTGGAGCAGTTCGTCCATGGATTCAAGTCTCATTTTCTGCAGGTTCGTGAAAATGAATGCAAGCTCGTCGCCCGACAAGCTCTTTCCACCTGTGGGCCAGCTCCGCGTTTGGAAACTCTCCAACTTTATCACTTCGAGGACTACCGGACGGCCCAGAATCTCTACCTCGCGACGTATCGCGCCCCCGTCGTTATTTTCGACAACGACCTCCCTGCCCTCAAGAACGTCTCTCTGATCGGAGTAAACCTGCCGTGGGCACATGCACCGTTCCTGCAACGTCTCCACGCGCTCGAGCTTGCGCTGCACCCGGATAACATTCGGCCCCCATACGAAGCATGGGACGCGATGCTGCGTGGGTCACCCCGACTCCGGCGGCTGCGGCTGCATTACTCTGGCCCCCGGGCAGCGGATGAGCTTAGCAGCAGGATCTGCGTCCCGGCGCTCGAGGAACTTTCCCTGACCGACCTTGACCCGGACCACCTCGCGCGCCTGCTGGGGACGCTCGAGCTCCCGCGCCTCGCCACCCTTGCGCTCGACCTGCCCGAGCAGGATTTCACCGGTGCAGTGGAGCTGATGGCGGGCATGCTGCCGAGCACGACCGCGCCAGCGGCGTCCCCGCTGCCCATCGCCGCCCTGCACACGCTCCGTATCACGGCACTGGAATGCACACCTACAGCGCTCGCCGCCCTCCTCCGCGCGCTGGTCGGGCTCTCCGTCCTCGAGCTCGACTTTGCCCGCATTTGTGACCCGGACGCGATAGGGGACGTGCTGCTCGAGAGCATCGCGCGCCCATTCGATGCAGATCGCGCCGAAGAGCCATGCGAATGCGTGGAGAGCAGGCGCGTGCCCGTCCTCCCACGACTCGAGGAGGCGCGCCTGTTCGGGTTGAGTGGCGAGCGGGTGAGGGCGTTGATGGCGTTCCGCGCGCGGTTTGCTGACGGGTGCGAGTGCCCGGGCGCGGAATGCCCGCCTTCACCCGCTTCCTCCTGCTCGTTTTCCACGTCCTCATCTGCATCCAGCCCCGCGGACTCGGCGGCTGAGCCCACGTCCCACATTATCGCCTGTAATATTCCCACTACTAATAGTGACAATTCTGGGCTTGGTCGGGCTACGATGCCGCGGCTCGTCGTCCGCTGGAGTCCACGCCGGCGGGAGCGGGACACGATCCTTGACCAGCTAGTGAGGGAAGGGCGGGTTGTATCTGTGGACGAAGACGAAGCAGACGTCGACGAGGAGGATTTCAGTGAGGATGGTGGCGGGGATGACGCTGGAGAAGACGAAGAGTAGGGGATGTGGTCTAGCCAGGGTTAGGGACGAGGGGAGGAGCGGGAACTTGTTCACCTGACGTATTCCACAGACACTGTTCGGTTACTCGCCACTGTAGCTTACTTACATGATTTTGGGTTCTTACTGTTTAGTCAAGCGGCAAACGGAGTGGAAACAAGTCTCTTGCTTAAAGGGGCAGGGTAGGAGACGAAGCTTTAACACTGAAATTTTGGTTAGTCCCGTAGGTTAGCCTCGGTGGCTTTACTAGGTATAGTCTATACAAGAGGCGACCCGGCTTGCTCAACCAACACGTCACTTCCCTTGAGATGCGCCTTGATGAATGCAAGAGATGCATCGAATGCTCCCTTCTTGGCAGCAACCTGGGTAGGGTCGGACTTCATTATACTTGGGTCAGTGTATAGTGAACAAGAGCGGGCGTAACCACTCACCGGGTCGGCGCTAACCTAAGAGAGATGGTTTCGGATCAGCCTGAAAGTATTTGACCAAACATTATTGGCACGACATACAGCGAATCCATGCCCAACGCCGTTGAACTGGCGCCTGAGATATCCGGGGCTATACTGACCGCCGCCAAGGACCTCGTCGGTCTTCAGCGCGAGGGCCTGCGTAAAAGCTGTGTCGAACTCCGCGTTGTTGATTTCGAGAGGGACGTGCGATTGGTTTTTCACGACCTCGAAATCAACCGGAACGTCGAGCAAAGACGGATGGGCCACCGTCCCGACTTGAATGCTGTTATTTTGCACGAGGCGCGTCGTATAGAGACCTGTGTTGTTTGGATTTGAGCGTCTAAAAAACCTCCATTTGGCCCCGCGAGCTTACCACCGAAGCAGTACCCAGTTGCCGCGAATTGCTGCACGCCCCGCGATTTCAGTGCGTCGATCACGGTGAGAAGCGGGGGTGTCGTCTGCGCTTCACCGTGCTTGGCCAGCCACTCGGAAGTATTGCCTCCCCTGGCAATGGCGTCACCATTGAGATAGTCGGGGGCATATGTCTGTTTGCCCAGTTATTTGAGTGGCAAAAGCAAACTCTGTAAGTCGGACTTGCCGCAAATCCCGCTGCAGCGAATTGGTCCGCCTACATATTCGACGACAAATGTTCATGTAAATCTCAATCATGCGGGTTTTGAACCCACCAATAGCTTCAAGTCGAATTACTCATTTGTAGAAAAGTGGTCAGAAATGTACGTACGAGGTTATCAAGAGCTGGCAAGCCGAATACGTCTGAGGACTTGCTTCAGACCCTGCTTGGTGTTGAATAAATATGAGGATCTCACCAGTGAGAAACAAGACGGCAATGGTCGAATCATATCTTTCCTGAGGCAAAGAAACATAGGTTAAAACCCCGTTAATCGTGACGTTCTCGCCCTTGGGAACGGATCCAGAAAGGGCGGGCAGGTGAAGATGACCATTTGCTTCAACGGGGGGCACGACGATAGCTCGTACAGCAGTCAAGAGGGAGAGAAATCCAAGAAGCTGCATGCTGGCCTGGAGATAGAAACAGGATGTGGTTTAAACCGAACTCGTTGCCCTGGTGCAATTTGACGATAAAGTTGCCCAATTGCTTCGCACGAGCCTGAGCTTCATCACGGTGGGAGGGAACGCTCGGTTGAACCCGGCCCGCAGAGACTGTTTGTCAGCCACTCCAACGCATTCTTGCACCATTTTCACCAACTTCTACTCTTGCGAGCAGCGGACACTTTATCGGTTCTGGGCTTTCGATAAAGCGGCAGCTGGATTTTTTCTACATTCACAATCATTCAAGTTGCACGACTCGCGTGTCCGCCCGGCCCCTATCCTTGTCTTATGTTTTTTTTTGTGTTCACTGATTGAAATCCAAATCTATCCATACTTGAGTCTCTCCTCGTCCTATAACATATTAAATCCTCCAAGAGATGTGCTACAAATACAATGGGATCTCGTATCGGTGGTCCTTCGTCTCTTTCGTCATTGAACGACATAGCTGCCTCACCCCCGTGGAGGGGGGATCAACTCCATTTGGTCCTCGTCGCAGGCGCCCTCCTCCGACTCGTCGCTCGCGTACCCTGACCCAGATCGGCCCGAGCTCATCGCGATCGTCCACTTGAGATGCATGTGCCGCAGCACTTGCACGCGGAGCGGGTGGTGCGGGAATCGGTGGACGTTCGAAACAATGCGCTTCCGCAGTGCGCGGCGGTCCTCCGGCGATAGCTCTGGCACAGGTACAGGCGAGGGAGCTGAGGTTCCGCGCTGTCAATGGCACCTTCAACTCGTGAAGGCCGGGGAGAGAGGAAGTTTCACTAACTAGGGCTGCAAGTGCACGGCAGAGAATGGAAGACACGGCTGCGAAGTAAAGGGCGTTCGGGGAGACATCAGGGTCCTTATCCAGTGCGGTGCGCGCCGCATTGAAGATGTCTATTGGCCAGAGAGGCCCTCGAGGAGCGAGGAGTGCTTGTACGCTAATGATTTCATTTAGATAGGAATTGTTGAAACCCGCTCAGCACTCACTGTTCAGAATTTATTGCGCGCACCACGACGTCTTCGATCTTGTCGCGGTACATTGAATCGGGGAGAGCGTCATAATCGTCGAGCGCGATGCTGCGCCCAGTGGACTGGGTCGTTGGGCCAGTGCTGTAGATGAGTGGACTGGTCATGGTGGGTATATATGTTTGATGTGGGTGGCCCCTCGTAGGGGGAATTCGAGCCCCCGTTATATGTGGCGGAAGGTCGATCGCAATCGGAGGGCAAGATTAATGCCACGGTTTGCCTCCGCATGAGACAGGGGGGAAAAGGCGTCCGAAAGTTCCTGAATGAATGAGGCGGAAGTCCTATTTAAATAAACGGGACCCACTGTCTCATTTTGAACTAAGAAGTAGTACGGTCTCGACTAGTAAGTATTCAAATGAAATGCCAGCATGCAGTTGGCGGCAAGGTTTCAGCGCGCGCCTCTAGCCCAGTAAGGTATTATTGGTGCTCTTACTAATTAATCCCGCTGTCTGCTTTGCGGGGACTCTGAATCTTCGGCCGCATGTCGGGACCGGCTTCCAGCTCACCAGGCCTGAACGCTGAAGCCCAGACCTGCGAAGCCCAAGTCGGGCCGGGCCCGACGCAAAGCGTGATGGGCTCAGGGCTCATGACGGAGTATTTATTCTCAAGCCGACGATGCAAACTGAGCAGAAGCCGTTGTAAAGTCAATTGGCACGCCTGCTGACTTGGTCCAGGGCTTGGGAAGCTGGGAAGTCTTTGGGAAGTACAAGTCTCAAGCCTGGCAGGCCGGCCCGAGCCGAGGCCAGATCTGCAATTCGACGCACTTGGCAAGTGTTAAATATTCCATGAATTGAGAGAGTCACGGCGAGCGGTGATGATTCAAGCGCAAAAGGGGGCGTCCGAGAATGGATATGTAATTGCCGTTTAGGGACTAACGCGCCACGTGCATTTTATTTCCTTTTTGACGACGACGTCGTTGTCGAACTCTTCAAAGACGAGCTCCAGCCTCAGCCTGAACGGCCTCACACGAGCCGCGAATGGGGAAGAGTGCAAAGTTGCACAAACGCACGGTAAATACAGTACCTGAACCTCTGTCCTAATAGGCCTCTCTGGCTGAGACGATTTCAGCCTAAAAACCTAAAAAAGCCGTCCACCGGCGGTGCGTCTAGCGCCGCCGCCACAGTAGTTGGTGGTGGTGCGCAGGCGCAGGCGCAGAGCTCTCGGAAGAAAGCCGGATTGAAGCACAAGGCGGCAAGCAAAGGAAATGCAAGCGGGACGCCTGTATTGGCAGGAGGTGCAGACTACGTTACGCTGATGATGGGCAGCAGGAAGAAAGCGCGGGAAGAGGCCGCGAAGATGCCACGGGACTCATGAGGACTCATGAGGGTTGAATGTTCACGATTCAACGGGGCATATATCAATATATGTATGATGAGACACCGCGATAGGCTGTTGTACATATGTGCCAAGTCAGATTTCATATGTAGTACAACCCACCAGGAAAGTCTACGGTTACATTTGAGTACCAAACGTCGAACAAATCAATGAATTACAAGGCGTCAAGCCAGCGCGCGCCATCTGGCGACAAAAGCGCGTATAGTAGTAGAAATACGAAAAACGACTCAACTGCCCCAAAGAACAGAGTTCCTTGACTCCGAGAAGATATATCATTGCACGACCATGTCCCCCCAGCTCTCCGATGTGTCCCGCGGGTTGCTTGTCCGCCTCACGGCGGGGATGGGAAACCCGCCGATACCGTCAATGCCGCCGGAGCTATGGAGGTACCCGTCCTCGCCGTCGCCGAACGACATATACGACGAAGGCCCATATCCGGTTGGGACCCCTGCAAATGCAGCGGCTCTGGCCGAGTCGTTCCGCGAAATGGCGGAGATAGGCATGTCCGGGGGGTCGGTCTTGCGGCTTCTACTTGTCGCGACGATTCGCGCCACGGCCGGCTTAGCGACGTTGAACGTCGTCATGGCAGTACCTGCGGTCGACGGCTGCGGGCGGTCCGGAACCGTCGTGTCCCCGCCACTAGAGCGGTCGCGGTGCACGGTTGCCATCTGCAAGATATCTTGTATGTCGACGGTGTTCATCGAGACAGCGCTCGCGTTGCTGCTCCGTTTCTGAGGGTACGTCGCACTCTGGATCCGCTCGCTTCGCTGGTCCTCAGGAACGAACTGGTTCCACGACCCAATGCTCGTGCGCGCGTCATTGGACACGATCGAAGCAGCGTATTTTTCGTCGGTATAGATCGGGTCCCGGACGAATTCGTCGCTTGAGAACGGCGGCGGCGTGGCGAAGGGCGACGGTGAAGCCTGGTACAAATCGACTTTCTTCTCATCTGGTGGCCATCTCCGGTTGAGAAGGGCAGGGTCAAACGCCATATCTGTAGCCCGTTGTCTGCGTCTCCTTGCGCGCAGGATATATAGCAGAACAAGGATGACGAAAAAGACGAAGAGGCTCGCGCCGACGGCGATCCCAATTATGGCACCCCTTTAGATGAGGCATGAGCTTTTGTCTCGTTCATTTTCTTGGACAAAACTTACTGAGACAGAACAGGGGTCACCGTCTTCGAAGTGGAAGATTTGGAATCAGTGTCCGATGCTGATTTTGTCTTGTTGAAACAAGAAACAGGACTGGTGGAATCGCCCCCAACTTTCGGGCAGAATATTCAGAGATTGAACGAACGAAGCAGGTCACACGACGTACTGGCGATGAGCTTGGTAGTTTGAAGGTGTCCCTGACCATCGTCAAAGAGTAGAACAACCTCGGCCTGACGTATTCCGTTCATCGTGTAGAACGCGGTGCCCGGAGGAGCATTTGAGACATTGTTGGCTGTGACCCACGTCGTGCTTCCTCGCGGACTGAACGACGTGATTTTTGGGGCAACCGGGGTGTCGTAGGTTACGTTGAAGGTCTCGCATTGATTGAGGACATCATCGAAGTGGTAGAAGTTGGCCTGAGGGAGGCCACCCCCAACACAGGACGAGATAAGGTCCGCCGGATTGCTGGGAGCGCTGACTCCGGTGACATCCGAGACCTGTGCGGCTGGTCCCTCGAGGTCATCGAGGGAGGCTATAAACTCTGTACCGGCAGGAAGGGGGATGAACGTGAGCTGGATGCCTGTGGAATTAGAGGCGCCGTTCGGGATGGCAATGCGGATTGGGGGGACATTATCTTGGAGTGGAAGGATTGTGAGGGTAGTTGGGACAGAATGATTGTTGGCGCCGGTTCCGGAGAAGGTGAGGCTGACCGGCTCGCACTGGACCACCGGGGAAAGACTGAACTTGAACGACCCTAGGACGACCCGCGGTCCAAGAGCAACGACGCCCAGCACCGAAAGAGAGGCGAGCAGGAACATGAGAAGGCTATGAACCAGCCTAGGTCATGAAATATTGAAAAGCCCGCAAGAGACGTGTGGACTAGCCACGCAGGAGATGAAGGTGAGAGCGAAGTCAGAAACCGTAGAATCAAATTCATGACAGAGATCATCCATCACTCCATCTTGGCAACTAGTACCACTGTAGATCCTTATGTTTCGTTCTCTGCCATCCTCACGTCTACCAGCTCTGCACCATCGTCGCATTCATCTAGGCCATCTCCCAAACTCCCAGTCGCCCATAGTTTCTACTCTCTCCTTTTTCAACTCGGTTACTCCGCAAGATGAGAAGATACCAACTTTCCGGGTCTTGGATGGCGTTGGCAAGCCCGTAGATGGAGCCCAACTCCCCGAGGTCTCGCCCCTCACCCTCGCCCTCCGTCTACTGACCTGTTTACGTCCAGATTGATGAGCCATTCGCACGGAGACTCTATGAGAACATGCAACTATTGCCTACGCTGGACACGGTGCTGTATAACATCCAGCGCCAGGGAAAGATCAGTTTCCATGTTGGTTCTTTCCCCTGGTCATATGCGTCTGCTCAAAGAGTCGTCTCCGTGAAGTAGATGACGTCTGTAAGTTCCGTGTTAATGTTGTGAACTCTCATTCAAATACCTTTAGTACGGAGAAGAAGCTACCATCATAGGATCCGCAGCAGCTCTAGAAATGGACGACGAGGTACTAGGTCAGTCGCGAAATAAATTCGGCATGAAACTCTGTCTCAGTGAAATCTAGGCCAGTACCGCGAGATGGGCGTCCTTCTCTGGCGGGGTTTCTCTATCGACTCCATCATGGCCCAGTGCTTCGGAAACCAGGAAGATACGTCGGGGAAGGGCAGGCAAATGCCCGTTGTAAGATCCGGTCACAGCCTATAACACGGATCCCTAACCACTGCACCAGCATTTTGGTAGCCCAAAGCACCACTTTCATACCATCTCTTCGCCATTAGCGACCCAAATCCCGCAGGCGGCTGGCGTCGGTTACGCCCTGCGCCGCTCGCCCGACCGGCGGTCACGGTCGATCGCGGCGTGTTTCTTCGGCGAAGGCGCCGCGTCTGAAGGAGGTTCGTTCGTGCATTCGCTCAAAAAATGATGCGTGGGTGTTGACGCGCCGCAGATTTCCACGCCGGCCTGCTCCTTGCATCGACCATTCCCTCCCCGACGCTCTTCATCGCAAGAAATAATGGATTCGCGATCAGCACGCCCAGCACGGAGCAGTTCTACGGGGATGGCATCGCCAGCCGGGGGCCGGGCTACGGTATTGACGCGGTTACTCAGACACCTCGTATATGTGAATGATCTTGTTCATGGATTCAACAGGTCCGCGTCGACGGGAACGACATCCTCGCAGTCATTGCTGCGGTCCGCGAGGCGCGAAAGCGCACACTGGAGCAGGGCCGCGCGGTCTTGGTCGAGGCGATGAGCTACCGGTCAGTTGCCCACCGCCGTAACGTTGCACTCCCCCTTATGTGCGTGTTGCAGGGTTGGCCATCACAGCACGTCCGACGACTCGTTCGCGTACCGCCAGCGCTCTGAGGTCGAAGACCGCAAGCGCATCGACAATCCCATCGCGCGCTTCCGGCTTTTCATGGAGTCGCAGGGATGGTGGAACGCGACCGACGAGGAGGAACTGAAGACGCGTCTCAAGGCTGACGTGATGACCGCGTTCAAGCGCGCAGAGTCACTCCCGCGGTGCGAGCTTGGCGAGCTATTCACGGACGTGTACGCTGGCGAGGAACCGTGGAATATCGTGAGCGGTTGTATCCTTTCAAAATGTTTTTTCGCTCATCCTGTCGGGAACCATCAGAAGGAGCAACGGAACGAACTCACAGGCCTCCTCAAGAAATACGGCGATATTTGGGAACCTTGGCGTGCGGAACTCGACAAGTTCAAGAACCAAGGCAAGGATTTGACGGGGCCGGGCGCTTGAAGGTCGACAACAATTATCATATCAGTATTAGTGTATTTCATATTAAAAATACGAAGCGGAGAGCAATTGCGGCAGATTGTGATACATTCTAGCTTTGGTATAATAAATACACAGGTTTAGTGCACCTCTGGGAGAACGATGTGGCTGATTATATACGGAAGAATCATCCCTGCTGCGATGAGCAGCACGCGAACGGTGGGCTTCATGTCGCCTGCGGCGGGGTCGTCCGGTGCGTGAGACACGGTTTGCAGGACTGTTGCGACATACAAGAACGTCCCGCCCTGGTGAATTCCTCGGTAAGAATGGGGACAGCGGTGGCAGAGAAAAACCACGTACAGATACGAGGAGAGCGAGGCCGGTCCAGCTGCCTTGGGCGCCAGCGGAGAAGAAAGAAATCAGAACGTAGGATACAATTGCGCCAAAGGGGGTCGAGGCAGCGAAGAACGCGAGGTGTTTGCGGCACTCCGGGCGCGGGAGCGACGTGTTCAGTAGAGACGTCGAGAGCGCGAGAGAGGTCGGCGCTGGGGAGCAAGTCAAAAAAAGAGGAATATCAATGTCGACTCGCATGAATTACCTTTGTGGATTATGAGCGCAAGGAAGACGATGAACGAAAGGTCGCGGTGGGTAGGGTCGGTGCCGGGGTCAGAGAGAGATGAGACGCCGAGTGCTAGACCATCAGCGAGGCCGTGCATGAAGAGCCCGAACGTAAGTGGATATGCGCGGGCGCGGCTGCCCTTGATTTCTTCCAGAGACGCGGCCATGTCGACTTGAATGAATCCACCACCGGACGGCGCGTCGGGCTGCTCCATGTCGCCCATCTCCGCGTCAAACTCGACGGTGGAGCGCGCGTGGGCGCCGCCGACTGCGTGCAACGAAAGATCGTTGGCGCCCGGTGGCCCGTTGTGGGAATGCGAGTGTGGTGCAACGAGCTGTTCGACAGCCGTCATGAACGTGAAGCCCACGATGAGCGCGAGGGCAATTTGGGACGTCGGGAGCTTGTCCGACGCGTGCGCATCTGCGAGCGATTCAATTCCCTCTAGAAAGATGACGCCGAGCGCGGTGCCATTTGAGATGCCCTCACAATACGTCAAGAACCGCCGCTGGAAACGCGCACGAGTATAACTTGTGGGCTGTTCTGCAATGAAATACTACACCACAAACCTTGCGAAGCCCAATTTCCAGCCAACAAGGGTGGATGGGACAGGCCCGAAAAAATGGACGTTGCCAGAAACGGGGACACGATTGGCGCACAGACTGCCGGTTTAAAAGAGAGATACTTGTAAATTACAAGTACTGTGGCTATGCGCCCCCGTGCCTCCGCCGACTTATTGTCATTTCCCTATGTCGAGGACGATCAAATAGTACTTTGATCACAGGTATAAAAGAAGAGAGACCCCAGCTGAAGTATTTATCCTTATGCTTCTTGCAATAACCGCTCAATTCGTTCGTGGTCCAGTTCCTGAAAAGGGAAGAAAAGAGTACGGTGTGAGATGTAGCATCTCAGGTTGTGGGGATAGTTTTGCTTACCACGAAGATCACCCCACCACACAATGCCTTGCGTCTCGTCAATTTGGCTTGATGGGCATTGGATACTTGATCCTCCACAGAGTCCGCGCTATCGTTGGATGCCAGAAGGCGAGACGCCGACGCTCGTTTGGGACGGCCAGGACTACCGAGGAGGACCTCTGGTTCACGAGGAGTGGGCGACGGCGAGGTGGCGGGCGACGGCGAGGTGACGGGCGGGATAGATACGGGGACAAATAAGGAGGCGGCATCGAACTCGGCATCCCCATTGTCGAGGAGGCTCGAGCAAAGCGCAGCCGCCCCTTCTCGAGTTAGACATGCAGGCTCAGCCCCTCCCCATATTGTACATACGATCCTCTCTTCGCACCAATCCTCATAGAATTGGTGCCCCTCTAAAACTGCATGAATTGAATTTCCAGATGAATACAATCCAGACTCACCGTCGCTTCCCGAAAGATCGAGCACCTCGAGATCAAGTACGCCGTCCCAGAGCGAACACTCAATAAGCTCGCCTCCCTCGCCTTGTCCAGGGTCGGCTTTTGAGCCCTTTGGGGCCTTGAACTTCTCCGGCGTCGATTTGGAGTTCGGGTAGGCCTAAAGATCGCCTGGGTCAGTGCCAAGCTGTTGCATTCAAAATGAGAAACACTGACAGCGCGCCAAACAAGGTGACCAAGCTCATGGTAAAAAGTTGCAACTATAGCGATGTCCACTTGTCGTACTTAACTCTGCGAGGTCGTCGGGCGACGGGGAAGCTGAGTCGGCCACCTGTTTGCGAAGGCGCTCGATATTGGCTTGAAATGCCGGTACAAAGCAGATGGTGCCTTTTTCGATGTAATTCCGATTTGCAAGGAAAGGAGTGAAGGCGACGTTCGGATCTTTGGAATTGGGGATAGAAGGGTCCGATGGTTGGATAAAGATTTTATGGCCGGTTTTCAGTCGAGACAAGAAGTGCTGGAGGGCGCTGTCGCTGGTGTCTCCTTCAAACGGTACTGACGCATAGTTGTTGAAAGGTAGCCAGTACGGTCTCCGGAGCTGGCGCCCGAGCGGGGAGTCGCTCAATAGAGCCGTCCACGCATGGCGAATGACAATAGGGATCCGTGATCCTTCCAATTCGAGTCTTTATCCATGGCGGGAATCCGCGCCGTCTCGCTGGCCTGCCATGAGTGGGACGAAGGTTCATTCGATCGGATTTGACTTCAACTCTCCCCTAATCAGCCGTCGATGCTTGGGGACGGTCGATTCGACATGTTGATACTTGTTTATCCTCCGAGTCATTCAACGAGCAATTCTGCAAGACTCTGTAGTCTCGTTAGACGTATACACTCCGGAAATTCTGATATTTCTGGCCTCCCAAAAATGTTTCTGAAACTTTTAGTTTCAGCCGCGCTCCTGATACGTTTAGTTTAAGGTGCCGGACCGGGCCGGGCCGACGGGTTTTGGGTGGCCTGAAACTAAAGGTATCAGGAGCACGCCTGAAACTAAAGGTTTCAGGTTCGTTTTTAGGAGGCCCAAAATGAGCCTTTTTACGGAGTGATATAGACCAGTCGCTCGCTAATAGTATATCCAACCGGAGATACCGGATCTACGGAAACTGTTCCGAGGCAGAAATTCCCGCTACCGTTAGGTAAGGGTCTTAGGCCTGATCGGGTGCACGGCTTACGCTATACGCCTCCGCTTCCTGAAATGAAGGTGGTAGGCCGGCGAGCGGCGGGTCACAAACAGAATTATCTCTAAGGGCTCAGATATTTTATCAAGAAGCAGATCCTAGCAGACTCAGAATGCCCGATCCTAAGTACTAAGTTCTTAGGTTAGATTAATATTTCCAGTTCTAAGCAGGTTCTCGTCCTTTCAGGATCATCTTGATTTTTAAGGCTGGGAAAATCTTCGTGCCCATGTGACGAGCCCTGGATTGTTAACGGTGTGCGACCTTAGTTTATGCCTCCTCCGGAAACAGAATACGATCGCTGGCGACGATGTCAACAATAATGCCGGGACTATATTTATGCCGACTGACAGCCGAGACAGATTAGTTGTCAAAGCTGAACCCACCGATCGGCTTACCCCGGCCTTCCGAGTCCCGGCATCAAGAAGGCATTTATTGCTGTGTATACGGGCCATACCGGCTAGAAGGGGCCTTGAGGGCGGAAGATATAGATATAGAAGTAGGTCCGTGCTTGCCGGGCCTGGCAGGCCTGGCATTCCTCAAGCCCGAGCTGTGTCGGGCTCGGCTCGGCTTGACCAAGCCCGGGCCCGGCTCGGCTCGGCTTGCGGGCCTGGGCCGAACCCTCGACATCACTGGTACTCATGATAGCAGCGGATGAAGGACTCGAGATCTTGGAAGTAAAACGAATTGCTCGAACACTCAGATTTCAGACTGCTCGACGACGAGAAAGACTTCAGACTCCGAAGATTAGTAATATGGTCCAGACCTAAATGGACCCAAAACGGGTTATGTAATTTGGCGACATTTTCGGTCTCCATAGCACAAACTATTCTGTTTGTGAATATAAGCCGAGGCGGATTCCCACATGTCTTCTCTGTATTTAACCCTCAACCTCCAACCGGCCCCTACGGACACAGGCCGCATCGTGCATCTGACAGATCCTCACACCGCCAGATTATCGAGGATTCCTGTGCTCATCTGTGTTATCTGGGACGTTCTACTGAGCGACTCGCCCTTGGGTGCTCAGCTCCGTCGGCCGTTCTGGATACCGTACAATGGTGATCAGGATTCTTTTCTCGAAGGCGCTAACGGGGACGGCATTCTCAAAGCATATCTATCCCGACTTCGCTCCAAATTTCGACTATATCTACAAACGACAGCTTTGGCTGTTGCAGGTTCCCCATCGGAACGCAAAATCGTATTTATTCCGCTACGCCCCGATCGACACTACGCGGATGCGCCGTCCATCTGCTTCGCCCCGGAACACGAGGACGCGGTAGAGCGGATCCGAGCAAGGGTGGCCAACTCATCGTCTCCCTCGCCCGACGATGTCGCTGAACTTCGCCAAATGGACATCGCCACAATCGCCGCTTTTCTACATGAGATGCTCCGCCTCGTTTGGCTCGCTGTGTGCATTTCTTTTGGTACACATCAATTCGAATCTGACTACACGATTTTCTAGCGCTACCCACACTCCGCGGAGCTCACTCCCGAGAAGTTCAAGGCTCCTAATCAGGGCTCAGGCAATAGGGACGACACGGAATGGAGTTTGTGGGGAGGGCTCGTAGAGCTCGATCTCATGGATTTGTCTAGTCACTCTGGTGGGTTCATGTTTCAATGCTGCGGAAAGTCAATTCATTCAGTTGTAGAGGCCGACGGTCTGTTCTACGATTCCTGGTGCCCAGCCGCCGATACGACCAGCGGCCGGTACATCTGCACCATGCGGAAGGGCGTGGTATACCAGTACCTGACCCGCGACGGAGCAGTAGCCCTCTGTTCGACGGTTCTCCGTGATCCCCAGTCCGCGGGCGAAGTTGTCCTAGGACCAGACTTATTCAAGACCCTCTCGATACCGATACACCCCATCCTTCACACGAGCAGTCATTCCTTGGCGCCAAGACCACTCTTTCCCGTCAAACGCGACGAACTTCCTTTCATATTTATGGACCTTGCAAAACACCGGGTCCGCCCTCCTATACGCCCGTGCGCAGGCGTGCTATCTGTCGTAAGCAAATACATCTACTTACTGACTCTGGCAGTCTGCATCTCACATCGGACTCCTTCCTTTCGTTAGGCTGTAGACTATGACTTGGCGGATAGGTTAATCAGAGAAGGTATCTGCTTTGTTCTCCTGCTCCTTGATTGTGAATACGATACTTATGGCTGGCCATATAGATGAGGAAAGGCAGGCACGAGAGGCGGCGGAGGCGGAGTTGAACCCAGATTCAGAGAGGTGGATGAAGTCCATGTTGTAGGCGAGAGCAGATGGCGGGGGTACGACTTGATTCAAGCAGAGGGCTTGAGGTGTATCCTCTTTTGTATCCACCATTCAGATAAAATCGCGAAAAATGTGTTCATTCAGATACTGACTCGGAATCTGAGCGAGGGTTTTCGGATAGATCTAGCTGGTACTCGATTTATTGAGAGAGTTTTTGTCCTTCGAAAATGTATTCCGCGGAACCAGCAGGACAAGCAAGTGAACAAGAACCACACGCCTCCTCAATGGCGATTCTTGGGACTGGCAACTGGGCAAGTTCAAGAATCAAGGCAAGGATTTGACGGGGCCCGGCGCTTGAAGGTCAACGACAATTATCATATCAGTATTTCACATCAAGTTAATACGAAGCGGAGAGCAATTGCGGCGGATCGTGATACATTCTAGCTTTGGTATAATAAATACACAGGTTTAGTGCACCTCTGGGAGAACAATGTGGCTGATTATATAGGGAAGAATCATCCCTACTGCAATGAGCAGCACGCGAACGGTGGGCTTCATGTCGCCCGCGGCGGGGTCGTCCGGTGCGTGAGATACGGTTTGCAGGACTGTTGCGACATATAAGAACGTCCCGCCCTGGTGGACTCGTTGGTAAGAATAGGGACAGCGGTGGCAGAGAATAACCACGTACAGATACAAGGAGCGCGAGGCCGGTCCAGCTGCCTTGGGCGCCAGCAGAGAAGAAGGAAATCAGAACGTAGGATACAATTGCGCCAAAGGGGGTCGAGGCAGCGAAGAACGCGAGGTGTTTGCGGCACTCCGGGCGCGGGAGCGATGTGTTCAGTAGAGACGTCGAGAGCGCGAGAGAGGTCGGCGCTGGGGAGCAAGTCAAAAAAAGAGGAATATCAATGTCGACTCGCATGAATTACCTTTGTGGATTGTGAGCGCAAGGAAGACGATGAACGAAAGGTCGCGGTGGGTAGGGTCGGTGCCGGGGTCAGAGAGAGATGAGACGCCGAGCGCTAGACCATCAGCGAGGCCGTGCATGAAGAGCCCGAACGTAAGTGGATATGCGCGGGCGCGGCTGCCCTTGATTTCTTCCAGAGACGCGGCCATGTCGACTTGAATGAATCCACCACCGGACGGCGCGTCGGGCTGCTCCATGTCGCCCATCTCCGCGTCAAACTCGACAGTGGAACGCGCGTGGGCGCCGCCGACTGGGTGCAGCGAAAGATCGTTGGCGCCCGATGGCCCGCTGTGGGAATGCGAGTGGGGTGCAACGAGCTGCTCGACAGCCATCATGAAGGTGAAGCCCACGATGAGCGCGAGCGCAATTTGGGACGTCGGGAGCTTGTCCGACGCGTGCGCATCCGCGAGCGATTCAATTCCCTCTGGAATGATGACGCCGAGCGCGGTGCCAATCAGGATGCCTGCACGACGACAACTGAGGTCAGTTGAGCCTTGAAACGCGCCCCGCGTCGCTGGGAAAGCAACGAATACCTGAACCAAGAGTCGAAAAACGCGCAACGTGGTGTTCTGCAGATAACTCAATGAACTCTGCGGATCTCAGCGTCTTGAAGGACGTACTCGAAAGGACAAAGGACAGGGGTATTAGGCCAGCCCCGAACGAGGATGCTCCAAGAAGAGCGGACATTATGAGGAGCGTGAACATGGTTGAACTTGGTGAAGAACGCCGAACAGGCGCCGGAGTCGTGTCGTTGCTACATGCAGACCAGTTGCTTCCGGTAATTCAAAATTGATCAAGCCGCAATCCTTCTGCGCCAAAATATGAGGCAAGTACCATCCAAAGCCCACGTACAGAGCTGAGACACCGTTTTTTTTAATAAGTTTTATCCGGATAGTAAATACAATTTCTGCGAGAGCCCTCGCTTATTTGAGGCGTTCATCGTCATCTTCAACCAACATGGACTGCACACCCTACTACAACATGGACTTCATCCACCCCATAGGTTTCTGACATTTTGCTTTGCGCTCCGCCTCCGCCGCTTCTCGCACCTCCCTTTCATCATCTGTACGACAAGCAGTTAGCATCCTGGGCGCAGAAAAGGAGAGATATCATCATACCTTCTCGAATTAACCTATCAGCCCAATCACGATCTATAAGCGGCTGATTGGGGAAGGAAAAAGAAAGAGTCTAGGTTGAGTTTCAAACTGTGTAGAAGCCGCGAAAGCGCTTACCACCTCGTTCACGCATCTACGAGATCGACGAGGAAGGCGGATCTGAGATTGGGAGAGGTCTACGCGTACGAAAAAGGGTTTGTTGGGTTCGACGGAGCGGAGCGGTCCCCAAAGACTGCGGCCCGTGAATGGGATGGGTGTTACCGGAATGGAGAGTGTCTTGAATACGTCTGGTCCCAAGACGATCTCGCCCGCGAATTGTGGATCACCGAAAATCGTTGAGGAGAGCGCTGCTGCTCCGTCGCGCGTCAGATACTGGGTTACGAAGTCCGTCCGCATAATGGAGAGGTACCGGCCGCTGGTCGCATCGTCGGCTGGGCACCAGGACTCGTAGAACAAGCCGTCGGCCTCTGCAACGGGAAATTATTTAAATTACAGGATTTGCCAAGACTAAACTTACCAGAGTTGCTGGAAAGGTCCGCTAGAATGGGGTCTACGAGCCCTCCCCATAAAGAGGATTCCATGACCTGCTCGTCGCCGGCGCCGGAGCCCCTATACTTCTCTGGAGCGAGCTCCGCCGAATGTGGGTGACACTGAACAATGCCCGGGTCAGGTTTAAAGTGACAGAATGCAGAGAAAAGGAACACTAACCGTAAGCCAAACGAGGCGGACCATCTCAAGTAGAAAAGCGGCAACCGTCGCGATGTCCATTTGGCGAAGTTCGGCGACATCGTCGGCCGAGGGAGACGGTGAGTTGACTACCCTTGCTCGAATTCGCTCTACCGCGTCGTCGTGTTCCGGTACGAAGCAAATACAGGGCGCATCTGCAGAGGGCTGCTCGGGGTGCGGCGGAATAAAGGCTATTTTGTGACGTTCTGTTGAAACAGCTGAATCCGTTGTTGCTTGCAAGCACACTCGAAAATTGGAGCGTAGTTGGGATAGATAGTTTTTGAGGATGCCGTCCCCGTTCTGCTTTTCGAAAGGGGTGTCCCCGTAATCTTGGTACGGTTGCCAGAACGGCCGGCGTAACTGGCTGCCCAAGAGCGAGTCGCTCAGTAGAATGTCCCAGACACCACGTACGACCACGGGAATCCTTGATGATCTGCCAGTCTGGGGATCTGCCAGATGCACGTATCGGTAGCGGCTGGTTGGAGCGTGAGGGGAGAAGACATTATTGCATTGGTCTGATCGGGCCCCCTTTAAGCTGCGATCACCTCGACGTTCCACGTCGGTAATCCCATCGTTGAAGCTGGCACCCGCAAATACACTCGAAAATAGGAGCGCAGTTGGGATAGATTGTTTTTGAGGATGCCGTCCCCTGTCTGCTTTTCGAAAGGGATGTCCCCGTAATCTTGGTACGTTAGCCAGAACGACCGGCGGGGCTGACTGCCCAAGGGCGAGTCACTCAGTAGAACGTCCCAAACACCACGTATGACCACGGGAATCCTTGATAAGGTTTCAGTGTGATGCACGATACGGCCTGTGTCGGTAGACATTTTAATTGTCGGATCGCCTCCCTTTCACCTTAGCATCACTGTAAGCTGCGATCTCTTTGCACCTCGACGTTCCACGTCGGTAATCCTATCCTGTCCTACCCGTTGAAACAGTGGAATCTGGCACCTGCAGACACACTCGAAAATAGGAGCGCAGTTGAGTTAGATGATTTTTGAGGATGACTCCACTCGCTTATCGAAAGGGATGGCCCGGTAGTCTTTGTACGGGAACCGGTACGGCCGGCGGAGCTGGCTGCCCAAGTGCGAGTCGCTAAGTAGAACGTCCCAGATAGCATGGATGACTATGGATGACCACAAGGATCCTGGATAGACAGTGGGAGGATCTGCCAGATGCGATGCTACTTGTGTCCGTAATATCCGGCGGTTTGGGTTGAACAGCCATGAGCGATCAGACTCGGAACACTTACCGCTCACCAGTATTATTCTGAGTCTTATCCCCTCGCGTTTACCGCTCACTGTTCCGCGTTACGCCGCAAAGAGACATGCTAAACAATTTGAATTAGGCGCCTACATATGCAGGACCACCGAAGATACTTAAACCGAGGTAAAAAAAAACAGATATTCCAGAGTCATCACATCTTTCACGCATATACGGTGGTTGCTGTTGGTTCTTCCCGACATACTGAAAGAGCGGACGAGCGCGAGGGAGCCCCGGCGCCATGGTAGCGGAAACATGATGATTTTCTTGATGAGTTGCCATTGATGGAACACGCGCTGTCCCCTGGAACCTATATCTAGTCGGCGATGAACATTGTTAAGCCGTGGTTTCTTTGTGCCGTTCCCCACCCTAGGTCCTCTTCTGATTTTCATACTTTCTTTTCTTCCCTGGCAGCGCCAACCTAATTTTTTCCATTCAATTCAACATGCTCGCATTACTTTCGTTGCTCTCGCTCCTTCCCGCTGCGCTGTCGCTCCCCATCTTCGGTCTCGGTGATTCCACAGATGCCGACACTGCGACTGGCACCCCCACCGCACTGTCGCTTGCGGGATGCAAACAGCACGTTCGATCGGCCAGCCCAGTTCGCGCGTGTCGCATACTGCTCGAGTGCGTCGATCACATCTTGGACCTGTGGAGGCCCTTGCGAGGCACTGTCGAACGTTACTTTCTTGCAATCCGGCGGAAGTGAGTCCTATCCCCGGATCCTGTTATTTTCACAAGCTAATATTTCCCGCCAGACCAGGGCACGATCCCGCTTTGTACGACTTGCGAGCTCCCGGCTTTGACTTTTCTGATCATTTCACACAGATTACATTGCTCACGACGCTGACGATCAAGCTCTTGTTGTTGCACACGAGGGTACCGACCCGAAAGAGTTGTGGGTGCAATTTTTGTTTTCTGACATAGATTTCTAAATTCTACGCCCTTAGCCTGTCGATATTGAATGATGCTGAATTCGGACTCGTGCCCCTCAATGCGTCGCGGTTCCCGTCGACCGTTGGCCGTGCGTCGCCTCGTCAATGCACCGTCCCTTAACTGATCAATCGCGCCGCAGAAAACATCACCGTCCACAGCGGCTTCCAGGAGACGTTCGAGCGCACTGCTGACGGTCTCCTTGCCGGAGTTATGTCCGGCCTTGCGAGCACGGGCGTGAAGAAGGTCACTGTCACTGGCCACAGTCTCGGTGCGTCGCTTCGTGTTGCGTTGCATACTCTTTATGCAGGCGGACACAGTTGATTGATATCTGCGTTTTTCTTTAGGTGCGGCGCTCGCTACGATGACTGGTGCGCTGATCAAGCTGGCCGTGCCTTCTGATGTGGACGTCACCGTCACTGGCTTCGGGCTGCCCCGCGGCGGGAACCAGGCCTGGGCCGATTTCCTCGACTCCCAGGTACGCGTTTCCATACTCTCCTCCCGTTGTATGATACTCACGGTATCCCATCCTCAGGTCGGCGTCAACTACATGTCCAACCAGAACGACCCCGTCCCGACCGTGCCGCCGAAGTTCCTCGGCTTCCAGCACTCCTCCGGCGAGGCGCACATCACCGACCCCGACACGCCCAACATCCTCGCGTGCCCGGGACAGGACAACGAGAACTGCGCGACTGGTAACTCCTTGCTAGACGTCAGCATCGAAAACCACCTCGGTACGTCCTCCCTTACTATACCATACACACTTCCCTCATCATTTTGGACTTACAGGCCCGTACTTCAACAACCTCACGTTCGGGGGTTCACAATGCTCGTAAGTAGTGAGGGCTGGGTTCCTTGCGTGAGGTGAAAGGCGATTAGAAGGACCGATATATTAAAGTAATACAGTGTATTCAACTTAATGGGAGGCAAACGTGCACATTGTTTGATGGGTATAGGCCACTGTACAAGATAGAGCAAACTTGACAAGACACGAAATCGATGTACACCGGATCATTTTTACTGGAAAAAATAATGGTGCTCTGACTCCACCCGCGAACCCCACACCTTGCGCTCGATTTCTCCCGAACGATACCAAGTAGAACAACGTGTACGGGCGCAGAAATGGAAAACGTGGACTGCTGCACAAGCATTAGACACCAATTCCTGTGTCTTGACACCGTCCTCTTCATCCAGTGTGGTAGACGCAATACCCAGCTTTACCAAACGAGGAAAAAAAGCACAAGGCCCCACGACGTCTAATTGTCCGATCGCCTTCATCGGCTAAACGAGGTTTAGCCCCATCTCGGATCCCATAGAGAAAGAAAGCAAACCCAAAATCTATATGTAAGCCAAGTGTTGTCCTCGTCGATTATGATTTCTTCTACGTGAACCCAAAAGGAAGGGTCGCTGAACACCGCTATCGACTTCAACTGCCGACTAAACAAACGGAGGCGCGTAACGCGAGCAGTTCCCTGCGTCAAAGCAATGGCGTCCTGCTTTTCTAGACCCGGAATAGAAGGGTCGCATATCCACATATCGGTAATTGGTCGCCCAAGCATTATTCGGGCGACAGCAACCGGTTGTGCACGTATACGCCGAAGGTTTGGCGCGAACTCGGGTCGAACAGTAAACTCGTAGAAATCGCCGTATACGGCCAGGTCTAACAGTGCATTTTGACCCATGATGAACTCGGCGAGTGGAGGGGAGACGTCGCCGTCGCCAAGAGAAACAAAAGATTGTAGGCGGAAGACCACGGTGCTGACGGCTTCAAAGGTAAACTCCACGTCCTCTGAGACGATGAACCGATTAAGATTGATCATCGCCCCTAGAGCACATTCCCAGTGAGGCCCCGACACGCTACCCCAACCCCACGGCCCCTTCTCGATCTCCAAAGACCGCACCTGTGGATGCTCCATCAAAACCTAACTGGAAACAAAGGACGAAAGCTTGCCATCGCTGCGAGCTCGGGATATCGAGCCAATGTTACGACCAGCAACATTCTACGTGGTCCCGCCGCCCGAATATGGCGATACAGAAAAGGCCGCAATACCACAGAAAGCTCGCGACAAACAAGAGACATACAAACTTGTGTATGCCTATCCGCATAACGCGCGATCTCCCCGACAACGTCAGCATTTAACTGGTAGCGGTCGACCATTGACGCGAGCAAAGTAACAAGCGAGTTGCAAGCGAGAAGGAAAGAAGTATACGGTATCAGAAACTGGACTACTTGTGAGTATGCTAGTCTTGGTAACATTGTAAGTGACGCGGTGGGCGTACTTACCTCAAGGCTTACACTGCTGCGAAGGACAAGAGTGAGGTTAGGACAAGGTTCAACACGGTCACACTGTTTTATCTACCACCCGTGTGACATATCGTGACATTTGGCGCGTTCAGGTTAGGTGCGCGTTCAGGTCGACTTCAAGTTCAGGAAGTTCGCGGGTCCCCTTGAGGACGCGGATGGCGGCCTTCCGAGGGAAGTCAATGCACTGGCTGCGCAGGTGGAATCCCAACCGGGCTATCCATCAAAAGCTTCACGTCTTGACTTTCCCCCGCTCAGCAGCGCGTGAGCAATCCTTCGCAAAAGTTGCTGCCTCCCTCGACCCCAGTTCCCCCACCTTCGCGTTGTCCAGTACTGGGGTTGGTTCGAATTTGGGCACACCCGGGCCCGGTGCGGCATGGAGGCAGGGAAGTGCGGGAAGGGAGCTTGTGGCTTATCATCTGTCTCCAGGAGCCGTGGGAGAAGGAGTCTGTTGCCTTTGACCACACCACCGCGGCTACTTTCCCATCATCCCAATCTGCGACACTAGACATCGCGCCTCTATTTACTTGTCACAATTCCAGCGTCCTGGATTGTCTGGAATGTGACAGTACAACAAAGGCTACGCCGAAAGCGACAGTAGGTGGATGGTCGGCCCCAACAGCTCGTTTACGTCGCCATCGCATTCATATATGCGTCCCATTGCGCGATATCGCTGAATCCCAACAGGTAAATAAGGAAAGGGCAATGCCGATAAATGACATTCGCTACCACTCGTATCCGGGACAGTCACATCCGCAAGTAGTTGCTCAATCGAGGTTCCGGGTTCGAAGGTGTGTCCAGGTTGCGTATAAAATTCGTCTGCAACTCCGAAAAAGTTCGTGGGAGGTAAGGGACCTCCTGCAGAATCAATGGACGTGGTGTTCGTAAACACGACCTGGGGCTGCTCAGCATCTGCTGCGCCATTGTTCCTTCGTCGGAAACTGTCACAGATCGCAGCTCCTAGAGCAGATCCCATATATAGTCGGCCGGATGATCGCCACCTGCGATTTGTTAGAAACATACGTTCAAAAGCGGAGATGAAGCCAAAGAAATCGCCCCATATGACCAGGTCGACCTAACAGTGCACTTTGACCCATGAGCAACTCGGCGAGTGGAGGAGAGACGTCGCCGAGACAAACGAAAGACCGTAGGCGGAAAACCAGCTTCAAACTTCATTTTCAAACTCCGACCCAATCACGGATCACTCGGTCCGGAACCCTCGTTTGGGTTACCGAGAGCCCCTATAACTGCCTCACTAACAAGGCATTGGGCTGGTTATGAGGATTACAAGAAGAAACGTATAGTATGCGTCTGTCCAATACTTCACTTGTCTCACGGTCTCACTAACTTGTAGCCCGAATTCACACCCTACAACGCACCTTATGACCTGAAAGTGTTGGAAGATTTTGCATACGCCGCGGAGGTGGTGTTCCTCGACTTTGAAGGACTCTTCGAGCGTCTCGGAAATACCACCGCGCACCGCTGCGGACGATTTCCGACCCTCGACGCCCTCTCCTCCATTTACCCTATCCTCGACGATCTCTACTCCGCTCACCACCAATGTTTCGAAGCTGCGTCGACAGTGACCCGCGATTACACCTACTATCTGTACTGCCGTCGCAAATGGGATCCGACAATCCCTGCGCTGTGGGAGGATCCAGAGACTGCCCTACAGAAGTTCTACAAGGGCGGTGACCCGCTGCGCGAAAGCATTGGCAAGGCGACTGCCTGCTGGAAAGAGACTAGGCACCAGCTACAGTATGAGCTAGGGGTTCAATTGCGCATGTCGTCGACCCTCAATTGGGTGCTTAGCGCCGAGTCGGTTGTTCTGCCGTGGCTCCCAGACTCCCAATGCCGTATGCAGCGTATGCTGCTCACTGACATCCCGAATATCGTCAGTCAGGCGCAATGGCATCTGTCGAACTTTTGTGAATTATACGAGAAGCTGGAGAATTGCGTCAAACACCCCGATTCTGCGTCAATCCCAGCCACAGAGAGGTTGCTTTCCTATATCAATCTGCTGTTCAACTCCTATAGGTTTGGCTTGGCTGCCTCGACTGGCTGGGCCCAATTGACGAACTTCACTTGGAAGTAATCCCCGGACGGCTGTATTCTACTTACAACACGGACGACTGCATCCTACTTAGTTCAATATGTATAACGTGCCTTGCGGCCCTTGCCACATTCTTCATGTGTGGCGATTGGCTGTAAATTCAATGACGAACGACCGACTGTGTCCTTTCATCGATCATCACTTGCACCTATGTACCTACCGTGGCTAGAGGGTTTGCAAGTCTACGCGATAAAAAATGCCGTACTGAGCCGATGCGATGAGCACTCAACATACTCAACGAGCACTAACAAAATTATCTCCTTCATCTCAAACAGCGCTTTTTCAAGCCACAGATAAGTAAGCCCGAGTAGTCTCACAACCCGAATTTATATACTCCTTTAAAAGAGTCAAGACAACCGTTCAAATGTATAAAAAGCCCAAACTGTTCTCGGAGAACGTGCGAAGAATCCTCGCTACGGAAAGAAGAACGGGTGGACAAGCCGCTACCAGTTGCGTCGAAGGGCATTCTGAGAAGGGGCTTGTGCCAAGATCAAGAAAAGGGGCAATGTTTTCTGCGCGTCCTGCCGACACGGGAACCGCGCAAAACACTTAGGACTTTTGATACAATCTGTAGATACGAAGTGTAAAAATGTTTGCCTCGACTTAAGTTGTCTCTTGGATCGCTATGTAAGTGCATCAATAAAATTCTTGACATGACCGATAAAAAATTCTGGGGCGACAAAACGCTAGCGCATATGTTCCACGTTCCGAAAGAGCTTTATTTGAGGTCGGGACGACCAGAAATGCGTGCGCGAGGTGAGGACGGAAATTGGTCCAATTTGGAGTGATTTGTCATTGACGCGTCGCGTCCCTCCGGCTTCATCTACCTCACGCAAACATTATTTGACATCTCTCTGGACTAAAACATGTCAACTAACCCGATACCCACACCCCCGACACCTCTTACACCACGCCGTCACCCGTTTTCGCCGGTTGCACCACGATCACCCAGCACTCCTCGAAAGCGGCAATAGGTGGATGGTCGACCGCGACAGCTGGCATTTACGTCGCCATCGCATTCATATATGCGTCCCATTGCGCCATATCGCTGAATCCCAACAGGTAAATAAGGAAAGGACAATGCAGATAAATGACATACGAGAAGTCGGTCGGGACAGCCATCCACATAGACATGAGCTCATCATCGAGAACCAATTCTGGTACGGTGATCCACCCATTCGCTGCCGCACCCGTATCCGGGGCAGTCACATCTGCAAGCAGCTGCTCGATCGAGGTTCCGGGTTCGAAGGGCTGTCTAGGTTGCGCATAAAATTCGTCTGCAACTCCGAAAAAGTTCGCGGGAGGTAAGGCTTTTCCTGCAGAATCAATGGACGTGGTGTTCGTAAACACGACCTGGAGCTGTTCGGCACCTGCTGCACCGTTATTCCTCGGGCGGGAACTGTCCACAGATCGCAGCTCCTGGAGCATATCCCATAGTCGGCCGGATGACCGCCACCTGCGACTTGTTAAATATATAGGTACAAAAGCGGAGATGTGTGCGCACCTGGATGCACCAAGCTTGAGAATCTCCAGCGCTGTTTCAACTTGGGCCCAATCTTTGCTGTTGTCTATCGAAAGACCAGCGCGTTTGGATCCGAATATATTCGTAAGGAGAATGACGGCCGAGAGGAACACCGGGGTCTAAAAGGCACACGGTATGAGGATACAAGCGCCAACGTAGTAGAACACCTTACCTGGAGGAAGGACTCGGAGGAGAGGAATCGATTTGCTCCGATCAATCGGAGCGAAGATCGCGCAGCGCTGGTGCAGATGGAGAGGGATGGCGCAGCTAACGCGCTCGTCTTACTGTTGATGAACAGCCT
This sequence comes from Mycena galericulata, assembly GCA_029289565.1. Lineage (NCBI taxonomy): Eukaryota > Fungi > Basidiomycota > Agaricomycetes > Agaricales > Mycenaceae > Mycena > Mycena galericulata. The sequence continues at coordinate 59,801 of JARKIA010000340.1, forward strand.
ATGAACCTACACTCTCCAGTCAGCATGTCGCCTCGGCGCAAAACGAAGATCCGACAGTTATTTGGATGTAGTAATACGTCATATAGAGGACCAGAGATTGGTGGTAAAATGGGCCAACTCCATTGCTGTTGGGATCCCAGCGAACTCCATGTGCAAGAATCAACACAAAGATACGAAGACATGAACGTTGACTTACGATGGGGCGGGACGGAGTGCAAGAAGTCGTTCAGAGCTGAATCCAGCTCGGCAACGGTGGCTTGCGCCCACTCCGGGCCAATCCAGCCCATGCGTGTTTTGTGCTTTGTTGACGCATACAGCCGGCGGAGCGCGTCCCGGAAAATCTAGCCGTCCCATTCAATGGGAGGTATGTTTATTTCGAGGGTCGATACACTGACCTCACAAAGGCGTATGTAGCGAATGAAAAACGACAGGCGGGAGGGCTTTCCTAGGGGCTGGGTGAACCCCAGTTCCCAATATTCGTCGTCGACCTCCAGTGGAGGCTCATAATCGAAGCTAAGTAACAACGGTTAAGAATTATGTATTATATCATGGTAACAGAAAATGTACTCCTCGATGTGAATGGCAGCCGGGTGTCCGGCAAAACCACACGCCATTCGATCCATGAGATAAAAACACCTGGATAGCGTAGCATATGAGAAAGAGGAGTAGGTTTCTAATGTGACCTACCAGAATGCACGATTCCACATTTCATCTTGGAAATCATGGCCGTCGACGCGCCTCGGGCGATGCGCGCCGCGGTGTTGAAGAAAACGGACGCCGAGTCCCTTTGGATATAATCAGACTCGCGTCCTGTGAAGTCGGTTGGACCGACATACGTGATACAGCGAGGACATATGTGGCGTAGACGTCCCCACCGAGAACATTGTCATGAGCTACGACACTGGGGTGAGAGTTGCACCATGCATTTTTTTCTTCCAGCTTACACCGCAGAACTGCACCTCATAGATGCTCGGGTCAAAAAACCTTGGAACAATCTGGATTTGCGCCACGAACTTCCACCCGGACGAGTGTGTGTTGGCATCGACCAATACGCGTGGGTCATCCGAATACTGTGATGAAAGGGGTCGTCAAAATTGAAACAGGTGCGCGGCGGCGTGAGCTTACCCGCGAGGCAATCGCCAACACCGCGAGGAGCGCCGCGCCGAACTTGGTGTCCGTCAGGTACAACCCTTCCGCCACAGAGCGTTCAAACGACGGGCGATGCAGAATGGGAAGAGTTGGATGCACATTCGTAAAGTACAGTTCGAGGAGAGAATCTATCAGGTCCGCTGGGGGATAGACGTAATGCGGTTGCTGGTCATACAGTTCTTGCTCCCACTGTCGAAGGTATGTATATGATGATCAATTGCAATTGAGACCGATGAGCGACTCACTGGCAATAGCTCCCAATACGCCGGGGACCTCGAAGACGGGGCGCCAGATGACACCCCGAGATACTTTTCCTTCACCTATGGTGTGAGATGAGCTATGGGAAGTCGCAGCTCGCGGACTCGAGCGCACTGCAAGGGCGCTGCTGGCGATCGCCCAGCTGCTGGCCGGGCCAAAGTTTATGCCGCACACCGACCCGCCGACGGTAATCTGGCCAAAACGGTTGGCAAGCTCATCTTGCGACGAATCTTCTTCTTCTTTTTCGGCAGGTGGGACGCTGGATGGTACGTCGCTCTCCGGAGTGCTTTTCTGAAATATAGAAGCCACCGCTTGGCCAGGTCCGGGATGCAGAGGCTGGGAACAGAGGGAGCAGATAGAAAGGCTCCGTAATTTAGACTCCAAGGTTGCAATTTGATGCCTGAGATCCTCTACTAGCCTTTGAAAAATAGCGTCACGGATACGCTCTGCGACCGAAAACTTGCGGAAACCTACGTACTCGGTCTTGGGCTTCCGCGTGCTTGGCTTCACATAGGTGCACGGGCGGCCAAAGTCGAGGCAATTGGAACATTGGCCTCCCGGGAGACCATCGCCTGCCCGCGGTCGATGAGTTTATATTACCTGGTCGTGTAATGAACGCGTCTCACACCGAACTACGTTGAATCAGTCAACGGACATTCCATGGGATGAGTATGGGCTGACTCTTTCTGTGGCGGCAGTTGTCGCAGGATCGTTGTTGGCGCCGGTATTGTAAACCAGAGATGGGGGGCGTTGAATGTTCCTCGTCCCGGGACATGTTCGACTTTAGCACGCCGCGGCATATGCTTGGCGTCGCAGATCTCCGAGCGGAGTTTGAAGTGATTTTGCACGAAAAAAAAAAAAGAGAATCCTTCCAATGCCATTGTGACTATGTACCATGCAACTAACTATTCCACCTACCCAACTAACTAATAACACGAACCGACTAATAACTATTTAACAAATAAGCGATAAAGAGAGAGAAAGAGAGAGACGCAATTAGGAAGTACTGAGCGCTGCGCGGAAAGCGATAATCCGTTCATTACTGAAGGCGTTGGTCGTCGGCAGGCACCGAGTGCAGGATTAAGATGAGATGCAAGCAGCCGGGCGGGGCGGACAACGGTATATTTGGGTAGGTATGTATGCGGGTAGATTGGAACAGGGGGTGAGTACGTTGGGGGATGGGTGAGAGGAGAACTGGATTGCGTGCGTGCGAGGTCGATGCGTGCGTGCGGGGGCGGGGCGGGGGGGGGGGGGGGGGGTATCCGGGGTAAAGAACGGACGGGACGGACGGGGCGGGGCGCCAGGGACGTCCCTGTGAATATACAGTGTTAGTGCGGTGCCGTGGAGGTCTATGTGTATAAATATCGAAGCGCGGCGGCGGCGAGCCTAAAGCGCAGCAAAGTGTTCGGCGCCATGCCGACTGCGAGCCGCGTGCCGCGCGACAGCGGTGATGTTCGGGAGGGCAGGGTCGCGCCGCGCGACCGTGTTCGTCGGCGTGACGTGCAACGCGCTGCTCGTCGCGATCGCGCCCTTGGCCGCGCTCTTAGCTGTGCTCTTCGCCGCCGAGGATGTGGGTATGAGCGACGCGCCGTCGTTCGCGCTCCCGCCGATGGCGTCGGGGCGGTAGTTCGCCGCCGCCTTCTCCGAAACGTAGACACCGATGCCAATGCCGCCCGCTGCGCAGATGATGAGGATGATGCCGACGATCCAGACCCAGCGGCTGAGGCGGTTCGCGCCGCCCTGGGTCTTCTGGAGCCACGCGGACGGGCGCTTCTCCTCGGGGTCCTTGGCGACCATGCTGAAGCGGCGCCAGAACTGCTCGCCCTTTTCACCGCGGCCGCGCGGGAGGAGCGTCTCCTCACGGTCTCCACGCATGATGAGGCCCTTGGTGTCGGAGAAGCCAACGGTGCTGGTAGAGTCCATGGTCTGGGTGCGCTGCGGGCGGGCGAAGACGGGGGTGATCGGGGTGACGGGGGCCTGGAGGGGGTGCGGGGACGAGGAGGGCGAGGGCGTGCCGAAGGGCGACGGCGGGGAACGGGCAAAGGAGGAAGCGGGTGAATTGGGGGCAGGGGCGACGATGCGGAGGTTGGGGTGGCCGCCAGAGGGAGGAGCGCGTCCTGCGGGAACTGCAGAAGGGGCCGGGCGAGCTACTGCGTTCTGGTTGAAGGCGGCAATCGGAGCTGCGTATCCTGGACGTGGGGAAGCAATTGAGGGTGAAGACGGGGCCGAGGGAGTGCGCTGCTGGTTGTACTGAGGCGGGGGCGTCTCGAGGCGTTCCGGCGCAAATGGTCCTTTTGAGGAAGCGACTGTTGCGCCGGTCGCAGCCGCCAGGGCAGCATGTTTTGAAGGGCTGGCAGGTGGTGCTGCTGCTGCCACTGCGCTGCGAGCACGGCGCAAGTCCTCCTCCTCGTCGTCGTCGTCCGAATCGTCCAAGTTTGAGTTCATGAAACCCATCCCGAGGGCATCGATGCCGCTGTTGCGGTTGGCTGGGGCCTCCCCGGGCTTGAGATAGCTGTCATACCTGTGGCGGGGTCAGTTTTAAAAGGCTATTAAGTGTCGGTGCTACGTACACGTCGTAAGCAGAGGTGCGCTTCTCCGGGGCTGGTTGCTGGGGGACGCGTGGGCGGGGCTGGGGGCTGGACTGGTAGAATGTCTCGGGTTCGTCTGTTGCAAAGGGGGGTCTACCAGCGAGCGGGGCCATGGAAAAAGAGAGTGGATGCCGTGGAAGACGGCGGGAAGAAGGCAAGAAGGAAACAGGAAATACCAATCCTTTGTTTGGGATCTATCATTGAACCTATCACCCGCTCACAAGCCCACATGTTCCCATCTTCTTTTCTACATCCATACCGGGAATACCCAATCTGGTCTTGTGCTCATACGCCAAGACTCCTAGCTAAAGCCTGCTAGAGCTCAAAATCCCTCCTTTGCCTTGGAAAAAACGCGCCAAATTCAAACATCTTGTATTCCAAACGGAGATCGCGACGGAGCAGCTCTTAACTACGCGAGAAACGTTGGTTCTCTCGGTCACTGGTCTCTGGATATTCCCTCCAGAAATGCGTCCGATCGACTGAGACAATATTAATCGAAACATATACCTGGACGATCGCCAGCTAAATTTATGTGGTCGAAACTGATCCGCTTCCAAAACTTGCGCTGCCACAGGAACTTGAAAGTCGCGTCCGATCGAACGACGAAAACGCTTCCTCCCGGTCAGCTCAACGTACTAGTGCCCGTCCTCCTTCGCGCGCGCTCTGGAGGAAACGACATGGGAATAAAATTCACTCGAACAGATCCGTAATGTGGGTCCCGGTTCAGCTTGGCGTACTGTCCTGTGACCCCGGCATATCAACGCTCGCCCTTGCTCTGTTTCTCTACTTACCATGCCGCAAGACGACAAGACTCTCGCGTTCCTCATCGCTGTCGGAATAGCCGCCCTCGTCGCTACCCTGTAGGCCCAAGAAAAATGCAGCACCGTTCCCGCCCGGCCCTAGAGGCGTCCCCATACTCGGAAACGCTTTCGATATTCCTCAATTTCAGCCTTGGGTGACATTCTCTCAGTGGGCACAAGAATATGGTTACGTGGTGCAATTCCGCTCGAATGTACTAATAAACTCACGCCCATGTACAGGCCCCATTGTCCATCTGAGGGTTTTCGGGAAATCCCTCATCGTCCTGAACGATGTGAACGATGTAACAGAGTTGCTTGACAGGAAAAGCCGCATCTACAGCAACCGCCCCGTTCTTCAGATGGGCGGAGAGCTTGTCGGGTGGGCAGAGGGTACATAGAAAGTGTCTCCAAGTTTTTTACCGACGCCTAATTCTCTGCACTCGAAGGTCCGGCTTTCATTCAATTTAGCAAGACGTGGGCAGACTACCGGCGACTGATGGCCCAGTTCTTGAGCAGGCGTTCCGAGATTGAATTCGCATACAGCCACATCCTTGAAAAGGCGACACGTACTTTCCTGGATAGCGTGCTCCATAGACCGAATAAGTGCATCCCCTGACGGCGGCGGTTGACCTAACTCAGTTCGTTTCGTTCCACAATGGGTTCCCGGTGCTTCATGGAAGAGGAAAGTCGTTCCGTATCGCAAGACGCTCCAAGCCATGGTCGATACACCCTACGATTGGGTCAAGAAACAAATGGTGTGGAATTTCTCCTCCCTGGCCGACAGGCCTACGTTTGCTAAAGAGGTGTTGTAGGCCACGGGGACATCGATGTCGTGCGTCGTATCAGACCTCCTTGATTCGAACAATGGATTTGAAGAGGAGCGACTTGTTAAATGGACCGCTGCCGGAATCTACAGCGGTGAGCTATGATAATTTATCAGATCATTCGAAACAAACCACATCCATCAGGTGGCGCCGAAACGCTCAATCCTTCTCATTCAACAACCCGCTATGTGTCTTGAGCAGACTTGAATTTGACAGGTTACAGCCGGAATCGAGATATTTTTCCTGGCCATGATTCTGCAACCAGAGAGGCTCAACGAAAAGCTCAAGCTGAACTCGAAGCCGCTCTCGGACAATGCACTGCGCCACGGCTGGCGGACCGCGCTCGTTTGCCATACACAGAGGCGCTCATTTCCGAGATTCTCCGGACCTATACCATCGGACCCATTGGTATGCGCCATTGTTTCGATTCCGCGTCCTGACTGATTTATCTCGTTTAGGCCTTCCACACGTTGCGGCGGAAGATGATGTACACAATGGCTTCTTCATTCCGAAGGATTCCGCTATTATCACGAATAACTGGTGAGTCGAGCATGCTCTCCGTGCAAGAGTCCAGACGTTCACATCCGAAGGCTGTTTTATCGCGACAGAAAAACGTACCCGGAGCCAGAGATCTTCGGCCCCGAACGCTTCATCGAGACCGCCAGCCACAGAAAAGAGAAAGCTCCCAGGGACGTGGGATTCGGCTATGGGCGTAGGTAAGGGATTTAGCACTCCGACTGACTGGCGAGAATTATATGATTACAGAGTCTGTCCCGGTATGCTCGGCCACTGCTCAACGATCACCTCTTCTCATCGGAGCCCGTAGGAGTACATCTCGCTGACACGACACTGTGGCTCTTGTTCGCCTCGCTCCTGACATTTTTCGACATCAGCGCCCCGCTCAACGACGGCCGTCCAGTCCTTCCATCCGGAAAGTTTCTCGACGGCAGCATCAGGTACGTGTCACGACTGAGCCAGTCCTGTTTCCGTTACTCAGAGCTGTATGTATAGCCATCCAGAGCCCTCCGCGTGTCAAATCACGCCGCGGAAGGGAGCGGAAGAGGTTATTCGTCGACTTTCGGAGGCTTGATTCTGTTGAGATCAATGTACTTTATGCAGGCATTAATTTCCGTGCGCCTATACGCAAGGATTCCCTGTACATTGTACTACAATGAAGCTGCTTGGGACGTAGTGACTGGAATATGCTAGGCGCATGCAACTTGCCATTGTCAATTGTTGACATCTCCACTCCAAAAGCTCATAGTTAGTGATACATACATGCACCACCTTTCTGCTCTTCGAGCGCAGTCTGCTCTCTCCACTGCGACTTCATTCCCTCTGCATTGATCGGTCTAGTATTGCAGGTGATGACCGTAAACTATGACAAAAAATGTGGGTATTCAACCCACAGCGTATTATGAGCCTGACCAGCTTCCCCGTCCCCGCCCTGGCAATGAGACCTATGGCTGTGAAGAGCCAAACTGTACTCCCCACCCTGGCAGTAGTCAGGCTTGTACTGAATATACACTGCGGTTTGAAAAACCACATTTGTTGCAAGTTACGGTCATCGCCTGCAAATCAAGGCAGAGAAACAGCAGATACAGAGGGAATGGACAAAGTTGCAGCAGAGAGAGAGACTGCTCAAAGAGCGGAAAATGGTGCAGATACTTATATCGACCTGGCTTCATCAGCTGATCCCAGTTTCCTCTCACTGGGGGGGAACGTTCTATTCCCGGGAGCCAATCAACTAGGGGCCGGCCGTGCCGTCTAAAACCTTGCTAGGCTGTTTACGTAACGGGACAGCCGTTTACCTCGGCCTTTATTTTTATTTTAGTAAGTAATGAGACTCATTTGCGTATTTCGTCCAAAACATGAATCCTGTCACTCGTAACATATGCGTCTCGACAGGTTAAGACTCAGGATGATATTGAAGCTCGACGGCGTCCCGTATCGGAACCGTATATAGTATTTATGGCAGTGTACGTATATATGTTGACGCGGCGCTCCTTTTGCTGTGGTGGCAACGCGGGTCTAAGAAGCTCGGCCTTCAGCGCTCGCCGCCTCGTTAGATCCCTCGTCTACATCAAGTGAACCAAGTGAACATGTTAATAGGTGTACGGTTCCCCAAGCGTTCGTTACGCACCGGAGGAGTCTATGAAGAGTTTCTTACTCTTCCTAGCGACATCATCATCGTCCTGGAAAGCTTCCTTCCGTTTCCGAGTTTTCAGATTTTCTTGCTTCCGCGCATACATTTCGAAAGGTGTCTCGTGGGGGCTACCTGTATCCGAAGTATCTGTAACAGTCAACATTTATACCAATGTTCTCTGAGGTACTCACTGCTGTAGCTCCACGGGTCGATACGATGCCCAGCAGCGAGGTTTATAGAACCATTCTCCGAAGACGACGAAGAGTGCTCAGATGACCCGAAGTAATCCTCGTACCCATGCGTCCAGCGGCCTTCGACGTTCCCCGCGTTTCGGTTGTTGACGCCATCATCGTTCGCAAGCCGAGGTGTTGCGTTGTCGTACGGTGTCGCCGCCGCAGTATCGCTCAGCATGACGCCGGTGTTGTGCAAAAAGGATGACCCGTCGGAGTTGAACAGTTCGTGAGTATCAATTGCATCGTTGCCGTCCGTAGCACGGTGGCTGTCCAAGTTTACACTGGCGAAGGTCAACCCTCGCGTGTATCGTACATAGCCATCCTCACGTACATCTCATTAGCCGCGGATGCTCCGTTGTCTGGGTCCTCACTCAGTTCGACTGGGTTCCCTCCATGTTGCGGGATGGCATCCTCGTTCCGCGTTCGGCCATAGCCAGTCAGAGCTGTCGTGACATGAGACGCGCTGTGAAGTAATCTTAGACTTGTTTGCCCCGTTTGTTATATATCCAGGGCATACCGTAAGCTCCCGGGAGTGCTACCGCGGTCGTAGGGCGACTCCGCACGTGTGTATGCAGCTCCGCCTGGAGTAGGAAGCCTATAGTCCTCTTCATCAGTAGGCCATTTTTCGATTTTCACGCAGGACTCGCCGTAAGAGCGGTGTGCCCCGCGTATTCATTGGTAGGTCGGATGCACGCCCCATGTTGGGGAAGAGCGTTGGCGGTGTACCCTCAGACCTCTTGTCGGGCTAGTAAGATACGGCTTCATCGCTTTAACGAAGAAAGTATACCTGCAGATACCAAAGCAACTCTGCCGGTATGGTTGGTTCCGGGCCCGGCAACGCATGATTGTAGTGCAGAGCGGCCTTCACCGCATAGGAGTGGGCCATAGCTGCGTACTGGAGGTTACGCCCCAGGCGTTTGCGCTCAGTTACGAATCAAAGTCTGATTCCGAGACTCACAATATTGTTATCGTTTTCTGTCCAACCGTTTCCGGCATGGGTAACCGGCGTATTGGGAGGGGCTAGTGCACCCATTGAGGCGGTTTCCACCTGCGGTACGTGAGGGGGTCGCATTGGCCGCGGGGAGTGCTGTACTCGCAGTGGGCCGTCAACGTCCACGTGCGCACCACTGAACGGTCCGCTGGCTGGTGTCAGGTACGGCTGCTGCTCTCTCCTGGGTGGTGTCACGAAAGGGGATCGGAGGGACATCGCTGACGCGTCGGGTGTTGAGGTCGCCGGTGTTGGTCCTCCATGCGCCAAAGGGGTTGTGCCTTCGACAGCCCCGTAATAAGAGGGCAACGCGTTCGCTGCATAAGGAAGTAGAAAGCCTTGTTCGGGCAAGTGGCTGATTTGCGGACCCAACGAAGGAGGCAACGTCTGGATAAACTGGTCAGTGTAAACTTTAATGTAAACAAAGCAGACCTACATCGATTTCCCCTGTGTTGTAGGCCCCGTTTCGAACTCTTGGGCGGTTAATCGCGCTCAGGTCGCGTGTCCGAGGAGGTGTGAACGGAGTAGCGGTGCGGCTCGGCGTCACGCCACGGTCGCCGGCGGCACGAGGCCGTGTCAGCAGATTCACTGGTGGCGGAGCTTGTGGGTGCATGTTAGGTTCAGCGGATCGCGTCCTCGATCGAGCGTCGATCAAGCCGTGCGGTATGCCGAATCGTGAGTATCGTGCTTCTTCGGCCTCGCGAGCAGGCCCATTGCGAGTAGCGGTTGGCGTGTACGGTGTGTTCAAGTTGATCAGGTTAGGTGCACTCGGCCTAGCCGGTTCAAGAATTTTTATTTGCCCGATTTCGGCTGTTCATGTCAACTGTGAGCAAGTGCATGGAGTGACTCGTCTCAGGTACGCACCCATGACACATAATTTAAAGCTCTCTTTTTCGTTCTTTGGCCTGATGCGGTAGAAAAAAAAAGTGCAACGCTAACTCGACCAGCGCTCCAGGCTGCAGTACTTCGGGAATGTCGGACACTGGGACGAGTACCCCCTTCACATCGTAGACGACTAATCGACAAACGTCATGTTCCTTCAAGGCCTCGGCGAAAGCCTCTCTGCAGTCTTCGGGGGTTGGCCAGCGTCCAGTTGTGTCTCGGTTCACTGTCCCGTTGTGTTACTATTGAACGAAAGTCTAGGGCGCAAGTACGTACGTGCGTTCTCGGTTTTTTTCGCGAACAGTGGCTGCGACACACGAATGTTACCGTCTTTGTCGAACAAGTTGTCGGGCCTTTCGCATTTGGGTTTGATAACTTCCATTATATTCTCAACCGCCGCTGCGAAGGCAGGGCCCCAGACGGGGTGGTCTGTCGTCGGGTTAGAGGGAAATTGATATAAATATCTGCCAAGTAACCCACTTGCAGGCCCCACGCTGGCAGTGTACTTCGCGTTTTTGGCGGCATCCTTGAAGTTGCTCTTGAAGTTACCCCTCGTAGTCAAGTTTCGGTTCGAGTGCATCAGCGTCGCGATCACCGTCAAGAGCGACTTGGGCGGCTGAGGTGTTCCTGGCGTCGGAGTACCGACCTCGCGCTCGCGCAAGACACTACCGCCATAGTCCCAATCTGTCCATTCGTGTTTCTGGGTGATGTTTGGGTTCGCGGCGTAATGATCGGAGGATGCGAGAAGGGAGTGGTAACTGAAAGCGGCGGCGTACATGGGGTCGCTGGCTACCCTCGGGTCGATGCGAGCTACAGGCATTGTGAATGATAATTTTTTGGGGCAGTGGGATTGAGGTTCCTCGAAGAAGAGCGAATTTTTCAAGGGCGTCTTTGCTTCATTGACACTCAGTAAATAAATGGGCTGAGGCCTGCTTAGCCCTGTTCCTCCGTCGGCTAATGTCGTCCGTAGCAGTTTCCATATGGCCGATCGGCTCCGCTTGTCGTCTTTCACACGCCCACTCGCTACATCCGAGTCGCTGCACGATCAAATTTGTTAGACGGTTTTTTTTTCTGAGGGGCCGGGGGCCGGATACTCCTTATTATCCCATACCTAAGTCATCCCGAGGTCATTTACAATTAGTAACCGGAACCGCTCGATCGTTCACGCGATTATTTCGAGCATCGTCAGCTCTCGGTTTTTTTGGTGTTCTTGTTATCATTCTGTGAACAAGTCATGTGTATTGCAGGGTCGGCCTCTGTGACGCGCCTGCTTGGGCAATCACACTTTCGGTGATATCGGCCGTTCCACGGACGCAGATCTCTTCCATGGAGGTTTCCTAGAGTATCTTCGTATCAGCGTCACGTAAACAGTTTCACCGCACGCAAACCGCCTCGATCGTAATCGCGGCGGTGCCTGATCGCGAGGCGCGTCGATCGAGAGTCGCGTCGATCGAGAATCGCGTCTATCGAGAGGTGCGTCCACATGTAATGTCGGCGGGGCGATCGAGACCTTAGTCAATTTCAGTTCCATGAGTTTCTGCCTTCTTAGCAGTGCATTCAATGCAAGGCAGGCGCCCCTTACAAGATTTTTTTGAGCGTGCACCTTTCCCCCCAGATGTCGTCGGAGTCCGGGGGTATTGACGCTACTGTCCTACGAGTTGAAGATCAACAGTCTCGCAGCCCCGTCGAGCCCGATTACCGGCACTTCGTCCCTGGCGCCGGCCAGGTGTTGCAACCTATTGACGTAGAGGCATGGGCTAGCTCGCTACCCATCGATGTTGACGCCTTCGAGAGCCCACTGGACCAAATACCGGTGAACGCATCGGCCGACAATGCGGACAGCTCTCGTGAGTGAAGTCGGACGTTGCAGAGACGCCTGTGTAGTCCCGTCCTAAATCTTCGTTTCGTAGAGCCGCCAATCGAGGAGGAACAGGCCGCTACACAAAACCCGGTTTTGCGTAAAGACGGAGAAGGAGAGGATGATAAACTCTTCCAGTGCCCCATTTGCTCGGACACCTACTTGAGACCCGTCGTGTGAGGCGTAACGACCCTTTTTATTGCAGGTGCTGATGCATGGACAGAACTATGTGCATCCACGTCTTTTGTGACCAGTGCCTAAGGACGAATTTTCAATACTCATTCGACTGTCCGTATTGCCGCGCTCCCATTACTGAAGCACCTATCCGGGACCATTTTCTGGAGGTAGAACTTCAGCGAGCTGTGGAGACGGGACTGGTCGCGCAGCCAAGCGGTCGCGGTCGTCGAAGGCCTTACGCCTGGTCAGATGTGCGTTTCCCGCAGTCTTTGCGTTGATCAGTAAACAGTATACCACACGGCATCTCATTTATGAACTATGCTTTATCCATGCGCTCTCGTTTAAAAAGTACTCAACAGAGCCGTTCCCAAGGCGTCTCCCACCCTCTTACTGCTCCACAGTCTGTAACGACGGTCAATACGATTCCGGTCGGAATATGTGCACAAACATCACCTTTTAAACGTGTTTTTGAGAAAGTCGGAGTCGCCTGCTCCGAGGTCTTGCACCTCTCCGCGACTTTCCAACATGAGCAGTACGTCGCCGTGAATCGGCCGCGTCGACGGTACCGATGACGCAAGCGCGTCGTTCACAAAACCCAGCGGATGTATACTGGTCATAAAAATTAGGAGCGCCTTGTCGTCGTCGATATCTTCTTTCCAGCCGAGGACGTTGAAAATCGTCGCACCCCCCACAGTTTCGTGGGGCGGTAAAAAGACGGGATATCGGGGAAAATTCTCCAATCTAGGGGATATCCAGGTATACGCGCGCAAGTCATCAATTGTATAGTATCGTCTTCTTCCGTGGTCGAGTGGAACGGGTACCACAAACGGCTCATCGCAGCCTGTTGCGAACAGCACGCCATGATATATCTTTGGAAATGCCTACGATGTTCAAGATATTCAATATTGTTTCTCCGCGTTAAATCGTTGAAATACGAACCGGGTTTGCATGCTCGACAGCGTGAATGGTCCGTCGAATCTTGTTTTCCTTGGGGTTGGTCGACAACATTGCTGACTTGGGTAAGGTTGACAGGATATCTCGTGGAAACCCGAACGTTTCGCATTCGCTGTTGCGGCACTTGGTCCACGTCCATCTGACGGAATACCTGTTCTCCATGAAACCATGGTATGCCTCGATTGTCACCAAGTCGTCCGTCGCGTCGTTCCAACGAAGCAGGCCAACCGAGTCCCCTCCTCGCAAACGACGCAACAATGAGGGACAGTGACGGCCGCACGCTCCCTGTCGGTCCTCGAAGAATCTTTCCCTCCCGCCCATTATGTGAACTCGAACGCTCGCATTTCTTCTTTCGGCCTGCGGCAGTCCGGCGCCAAAACGGAAGGTGCTGTATCGCCGTATACACTCGTAGGGATGCAGCGCAATCAATGATGACGCTGTGAGCAGCATCGTCGCCATCGTGTGTTTAGCTCCAACGAGATGAAGGAAGACGGATTGTTCGGCAACTTCGGTGAGCGTGATGGAGGGGCTGTCGTTCTTTGTGAACCTCCAGGTCGTCGCAGCCAAAGGTGAAGAAGCTGGGTGTGCTTGGATAGAATGGGTCAAACTCTGTGAGGGGAGTACCAATGGAATCCTTGTTCTAATAACATTCTCTGACCATCCTCTTTCACGCAGGTACAGTCTCGTATGCTGAGCCCCGTTTATAACAGCCACTGCGTTCAGATCGAGAGGCAACCAGCCAGGGTTATATTGGGTAATCCATACAGGGGCTGATCCAGTGAGGCCCCCTTCCCCCTTTCGCAGAGCATTCCAAAAACCTTCCATTTCTGCTCTTTCGAAGTAGGGCTTCAGCATGTTGGTGCAACGCAACGCCAAGATACTGTGCACCGTCTGGCGGGCCTGGCGAGCGACATGCGAGTACTGGATGAGGTCCAAAAATTCGCTCCGCTCGATGAATCTTTCTTCGATTTCCGGAGGGATGTGGACATACATCTTGGTGTAGTCGAGGAATAAAAAATTACGAAATCAATTTTTGGTAATCCCTCGATTAGGACAACGCTTATTACTACAGGCGTTCCCAATCCTCTACAAAAGTCTTTCGTACTCAAATGGCACGGTGTTGTACTCCTCCGCCCACGAGTATACTCCTACGCCCGCAAGACCTGCAACTTCCCTCCATATGCGGGGGCACAAAGTGCCGCATGGACCTTTCAGAAAGTCAGTCGTTTTATAAACCCTCGTATAACGTCGCAAAGGTTGTGGTCTCCGACCGGGAAGATCCCAGAACGTATCGGCATCGACGCAGACCGCCGGCCACGCCAGCAGGCCCTTCCCGTGGATCGTTAAGCTCCCGAACATAGATATGATGTGCGTTCGGAGCAAAATATTCATCTGGGACGTCGCCCGAGAAGCCAGCAAGGTTGGCAATACCGATGGAGCCACCGTGCAGGACACCGTGATGCAGCGACCCTGTGTATTGATCAGAGATCGTAACGTGGAGTCAGGAAGCGTACAAACATGGCCGAAAAAAGTGTGAACGGATGTAATCAACCCCACGTATTCCAGGCGACGAATCTGCGAAGTATGCACACTGCGCAAGTGAGAACCCCGGAGTGCGAGCTTCAAGCTTCAAGGACTTACTGAGATAACCCGAATTCACGTGTCAGTAGGTGCACGCATAGTCCTATCACCGTGTTGGACACCAGCATATTCATTTCACCGAGCTCTGGACCTTCGGCCGCGGCGCAGAAAGTCAGCAGCTCCTGAGCAATGGAACCGACAATGCCGCAAGATTCGCCGTTCCCTATGCCGAGTAATTTTTCCGTCGCTGCTTTGAGCACCTGGAATCGCGTCCGGTCCCCGCACAAGAAAGGACCGATAAGTTTAATGACTCTTCGGGCGAAAACATCCCGAGATGCGATGAGAGCGAATCGATTAATGCGTGAAAGCGCCCAGAACGCCGGGAACCGGGAAATGGATAGGATATTGTCGACAATTTCCTTGTTCCGAAACACGCTAGCACTTGCGTCCATCGTACAGAGTACGTGGGGGGGGGGGGTTGGGGGACGCGAAGGTGTTTTTTACACATTATAGAGTAGCACTAAAAAGTCCTACGTCCTACGAGCCCTTCGCCAAAAACCCTGGAGTGCTTTCGTCAGTGTATATCCTAAGCGCAGGATATCATCAAACCCTTGTACAATCGATCGGGCGAGATCCTCATCAGCTTCTTCCATATGCTCCAGTTGGGTGTCAGAGTGTTTTACGACGAGGACACTACCTCTGATCGGGTTCATCAGCCCGGGCACAATTAGTTGGACCTGATCGTTGATAGCATGCGTGTCCGGTGTTTCGTTGTCCGAATTCTGCGGTTGGGGCGCAACACAGATTGTGTAAGCACTCGGAAGAGGAGAGGCAGCGTTGAGCGGCCAGTGGGTGATCGTGATCCGCGTTCTTTCAAGGTCTACGCTCGAAGCGCTAGGCAAGTTGCCTGCGGGAATCCACCAAGTTGTGTCCAAGCCATCAGGGTGCGGTGTGTCGAGAAGCCCCAGGCGTACAGGAACCTCAACAAACGTTGGGACGGCCGCTCCTGACCCATAAAGTAGGCCGCGGTACAGGCGTTTGAAGCGCTGGTGCATTATGTTAGAGAACCATTTTACATCGTACATGAGAAGGCGCACCGGTTTGTGCTTGCGAATAACATTCGTGACCTGTTTCTGGTGCTCCAGTGTGTACATACTCGACGTGAGAGTACTACCGAGAGGTTGTCGCAGTACTGTGACCGTTTATCAAATTACTTTGAAATTACTAGCACATCACCTATCCTGATTTTTCCTCTCCACTATGGCCGAAATCCTAGGAGCAATGCGTTTCCTCACACATTTTCGTCTTGGGCCCCCCGTGGACACAGGAGGCGGCCAAACGATGCAATATTACATCGACAGCGAAACGTCGGACACTGTGAAGGCGCTCCTTATAGGGGTCGTGGCGAAAATCCTAGACGCGGGTGACGACATCAAAGCACGAATGACCGTTGTACCTATTCGAAAAAAATTTAGATGACTTTCTTTGCAGATTCTACTCCTCGTTGCACCTGGACCGGAAGCACCCGTTATACGACTCATGTACAATGAGCAAACCCAGGTCCTGGATGATGTACTGACTGCAGAAAGAGTGGACACTTCACGGGTGAGTGTCACTGATAATTAGCTAGCGTCTTCGCTCTATTTTTCTAGGTCGTTTTTACGCGCCAGCACTGGTGCCAAGGGGCAGGGTCTGCCAATGGTGTCGTGTTCGTCCGAATTTTACCTCGTACCCTCATTGTAAGTATGGACGGGTATTCCACATCTTCCGCTAACAATATACTTCGGATCTGTTAAAGGATCGCACGGACTTTTCGACGGAATCCGCGACCTACCCATATGAGAGTGTGGGCCCCGAGATTCCTTTCGGGGACGATACAGGCCGGGATCTTTACGAGGGTGCCCTCGTTGCGTGTTGCGTTCAAATGTTCAGAGTGGATGATCCAGTGTTTGCGGGCGAGGACTGTGGCGTGTATAATCGAGTAGGTCCACCAGGATCGCGACCGGAATTATGGTGTACTCAAAATTTCTTCTTAGGCGTATGTGCTCGACGCCATATCGTGCCACAGGTTTACGAGGAGCAAGTGCGATGACCCCATGGAGACCTCAGAGAGATCGGAAGAAGGGCGGACGTAATGTGCTTACTCCAGCGTAAAGTAACACGGTGCCACCAAGTCTATTTTCACAATACACTTTTTCGTCGCACGAAAACTATTCCGCTTCACTGTCCTCGTCACCATTTACCCATACCTCCTCGTCCGTAACGGTCGTTTCAGGAGGGGCGTCGTCTTCCCACGTCAGGCCACCTTCAAGTCTTCTCCATATCCTCCACGATGTCCACATCGTGTCGTCTATCCAACCCGACTGTGATACCAGCACGCAGTTAGATGCGAACCACGGGCCGAGCAGCCTATCTGCCTCCATTTCTGTCACGCGGCTGCCTAGTTCGAGTCTCTGGAGCAGAGGTAGACGAAAACCTGGCCGCTCGAGAAGATCCATGAAGACTTGTATCATGTAGTGACCGCTCCATCTAAAGTCCATTACAGTTGCCGACGACATGGCGGCCACGATATGCTCCATGTCTCCCATGGCCACCGAACGCATGGCTATCTTGACGTGCTTAGCGCGATGGAACATATCGGGGTTCATGTCGTACAGGGCGCGATTAGTTTCACCCTCATAATCGCTGCTGGTCTCCAGGCTGTTGAGGCGGATGTGCAGTGAACACAGAGCGGGCATCACCACATTCTGTACCATGGCCACCTCGTTTCTATGACTGTACGACAGCCGCAATTCGTGCAACGCGTTCAATGTCACCGGCGACGCACCGTCCATACCCATGCAAGCGACGTAGCTGAGCTCTAATGTTCCGAGCACCGGGGCCGCTGTTAATGCAGGCCCTAGTAAGGACCACGCTATAGCCATGTTGAAAGGGTATCCGTGTATTTCGAGGTGCGTCAAAGAGCTGAGTGTATGTGGATATAACCACCATAGCGGAACCACGCCGTCGAAGTACATTCGCTGAATGGTGGGGGTGCCTTGGAAGAATAATGGATGGACCGTCGGATGGCCCTGACCGAAAGCAGTATGAACGTTCGAACGAAAAACAGCTAGGTCGTTTGCCTCGAAATTTGCCAAGGTTGACATGACGTTTAGCCAGCACCTGTACCTGCTGCATTCGATGGTAATTCCGTGTACTCGAGGAAAGACATGCTGAAGAGGGGCCAGGCACCGTCGCGCAAACTTGGCGAGTGACACCTGGCCGACCTCGCGCCGCAAAGTTCCGCGCACCGAACCGAAGTATTCTGTTTCTTCAACGATTGCGTTGACCAAGATAGTGAGCGGTCCCGTTTCGACCCGCTTCAACGAAAAGGATACGAAGCTTCGCCGCATACATCGACGAATGACGAAAGGGAGCCAGAAGGTACGTGTCCCGTACACGACAGAGTACCAGCGTTTGCAAACTGCAGCGATGACCCATCGCCAGTATGCCCGCCAATGCCAAGTATCCTTTGACCGCTGGATTCTAACACTGAAAATTTCCACCAATATCTCTGTAGGCAGGAGGAGGGTGAAATCCACAGGATTTTCTGAGGCGACGGCGGTGAGAGAGGTCGACATGAAATTTACCAGAGTAAGCTAGTTGTGATCGTCACGCTTCGCTAGGGCTGATGCCAGGGTCACAGGGTAACTCGATATAATAAATGGCCTACAGGAGCGGGTCGCGGCGAACCCAATCACCCTTTATACTAATATCCTCCGTTGTAAAGTTAACCCTCTCCGAAACATTCGCTGTTGTAGTCCAGCCGGGATCAAAATGTAGAGTCACCGACAAGCGCTTCAAGGTGACGAAACTTCTGCTGTTTTCCGTGATTTTACTTCCAAACAGGAGCCACGTAGCTTTCGACGGGCAATAAATTGTGAGGCGGGTGATCCGGTGCAGGTGGCGTTGTATGACGGGGAAGACATCTTCGAGGAACGATCGTATGGTGTGGGGTCGAAACACCCTGACTCGGTCGGGGGCGCGCCCAAGGATGGGCATGATCGGGTCCAGGTTAACAAACAAATTTATATCTGCGAGCTGAGTGCGGGTGCCCAACACGTCGTCAAGGAATTCTCGACGTGTAGCCAGGCTAACAGGAAGGGATGTCCACAGAAGGGCATAGCTGTATACGACGTCGCGCCATTCACGACAAACGAGGCAGAGGAGCATGCGAAGGTCGGCGAACAAGCTGACGTTGAAGGGGGACCAGTGTGTGAAGACGAAGAAAATGGCGGCGAGAATCTCTCTCGGCATTTTACTGCGAGCAGAGGTGGATATGTTGGTGTCCATGATTGTGTTAAGAGATCAGGTTGGTTTGACTTGTTTGCTTCAGAGTATTCCGAGTAAATTGGGTGCGCCATATAAATTATTATTCAATCGATTATCATGGTTATCTACATGGTACGAGTACGCATTGAAACGTCGTGCGCCAGCAAGACCGCTGGTGGATGCGTGGCACGTAAATTGATATCAAGGTCGCGTAGCAACAGTATGGAATCATGGTTTTTACCTCTCGAAAGTGCTGAGTAAAGTTGGAAATATGTTACTGCTCCAGAGGGTGGCGTAGCGAGATCGATGAAGAGGCGAGGAAAGGCGAGGCCTTCAGCGTCTCGAACTAACATCGCGTACGCTGGCTGTAGGTCAATTTGCGTGCGGTGTATCCTCATACGGATCCCGTCTGGATTGGCCGCCAAGAACGTCCTGGTTGTTGGTTCGACGGTGATGATATCCCCTGTATCCAACCGGCACTCGACTGCGAGCGGTAGGTAACGCAGTACGGTGCACCCTAGTAAGGCATGCAGCTCCTCGCGCGGATCGAGAAGTATATGATGGATTACGGCCCTAAATCTGGAAGAACCTGCAGTCACGAATACCCTGACGCCCACACCTATTTCGAGGGTGTGCGGTAACCTCGCCGTGGTTGCCGTCCTTATTTGAGAAACGACAATCTTCTCGTCTCTCGTTGGGGTGCGGCCGTCGACCATGTCGACCGCCTCGCACATGTAGTGCGTCTCGCCGGAAAGCTGACGTCGTTTGACCACGGCTTCAGCATTCCATACTTCCACTACCCGATTACGAGTAGTAAGCAACGGCGCGTCATCCCAAGGAGGCGCGTAGAAGTTGTGGGTATCTCTGTGTGCTGCAGAGACCACACGGCTTTGGAGGAGGACAATGTCGTCCTCAGTGCAACGTGCTTCGCGTAGTCGATCCAAAAAACAGCGCCACGAGTCCGCGTGTTGCGACGTTAGAGTAATTATCCGGTCAAAGGAGCCGAAAAGAAGGGATGCCTCGGCAGATCCTGGACGGGTAGACGGCAGGGAGAACAAGGTCTCGCCGGGCAGTGCGAAGGGCGGGTGTTGGTGCATGTCCGCGGACAAGATGACATTTGCTCCTGCGAAAGGTAGAGCCGGATTTCCTTGGTTCAGACGACCACGAACAGCGGCGACGCAGGCCTCGAATAAGATAAGATCTTCTTTAGACAAGGCAGATCCTTGATCAATTAGAATGTAATCCGCTGCCGCAACCCGGGCGTCTCTTTCTGCGTGAGGGGCGACCGCATTGGTTGCAGACCCTCTGAGACCGGCCCAAGCCTTCAACAACTGACCACGTATAACGCCAGCCGCAGGCAACGTACACGCCAATAGCACAATTCTAGCTTGTTGGCCGTGTCGTCGAAAAAGTTCGGCCATGCGCAGCAAGAGGGTCGTCTTACCAGAGCCACAAGGACCGCGTAAAAACATAAGAAGTTGCTGGGGGTCCTGACCGGCCATCGTCGAGGCCAAGTGGGTGTCCAATATGCCCATCGCAATCCTCTCTCCATGGCGGTCTAAGGGAGAATCGGGGGGTACGGGATCGGGTGCGAAAAGAGGTGTAGAGGGCGCGTGGCAATATTTGGGAGACTGAAAGATGCCTGCTGTCTGGGCATATGATATGGCGTCGTGCGCAAAACGCATCTCTTTCACGTTGGCGGCGTAATCAATCGCAAGAAAGTCGGTGGCCCCGTACCAAGTCGGAGGATCGTGCTGGAGCACAAGACCTATTCCATAAGAAAGGAAGCAATGAGTTCCAATACTAATGTTGCATGCCGTGAGCTAACTCTGTATATCTTCTATCTGCTTGCCAGATTTCGTACTCGTGTATTGGAGGAAAGAGAGTTGGCCGTTACATAAGACTGATCGAGTACTCTTCGAGCACGCTCAGACTGCCGCCAACCGAATATCCGGGTATGGTTCAAAAAGTTTCTAAGTCCAAGTTCAAGAGAGGCGGAAGAAGAATACATAGGGTTATTTAATTCAAGCCTCCAACAGTCCTTGTCGTCGCCTATTATTGCATTCCAGGTTTTGGCATCTCGTGCCTGTTCTAAAAGTCATCCCACTGCGTCCAATCTCTTCAAGAGCGGGGTCCCTTTCGTCGTCTAGCCAGTCCATTCCCCCCCACTTCACATGCGCTATGCCAGTCAGCCCTTTGGCGATGCGTTGTACGCCCGGGCAAATGTTTCCGCAAGGCTCCGTCCAGCCTTTTGTGGACGGATGCAGGATTATAGCCCCGGGGAACCTGGACTCTCCTCGGTATAATGCGTCCGGAGGCGGTTCAGGAACGGAGTACAGCCTCCTCTCGTAACGTCGAAAACCTATCAAATGTTCTTGCTTGGAGACTGCCTTCATAAAAGGCATAATTAACTCGTGGGCGGCAATCGCGATGTGCTGGTCTGTGTTAGGGGACGCGAAGAAAAGAGCGCCAAGATGGCATTGCTCGGTCGTCGTAACCGAAATCGATAGACCCTGAAGATTTGCATTAGTAAACGTCATAGTCATAGTTGGCAGGAGCGCGATTTACGGGAATGTCGCCGTGGACGAAGACACAGCGCACATGTCCCGTGCGCGCGTAAGGTCCTGTAGTGGGCGCCTGGGCTGTCATCTTGAAACCTCTGTCGTGGACCAAGAAGTTTATCCACTCCCGCAAAAAGGCACTTTTCGTGATGATGTTTAGGTTATTGGGGAAAGGCACGTCCGATAGCAGAGCACTGGCGGCCAAAGGTACGGACCCCACGATCCAGCTTTGAGTAGTTTCCAATGTGCGAAAAAACCAACGCAGTACCACATCGCTCGTTGCGACAAGCATAGGGCTGCGTTTTGTAAAGAAGGGGGAGCTGTAACGGATAATTCGCCCACGCAAATAGATTTTGGCGAGGGCGGAGGTCCTTTGGCATGTATGTGCAAACTGCAGGAGTTCGATTAAGCAGAAGAAGCGCAAGGTGTAGAGCACTACGTCGTCGAGGTTCCAGTATGCTGTTGCCCACGGTCCCTGTACGAGAGCTGCTTGCGGAGGGCGTGTTATCACAGCCTCCGTCGTCTTCCGTAGGACTCTTCTCGACGACATGAAAATGTCGTTGAGTGGCGGACAGAATCGATCTTAGTCGGGAACAGATTGTTATTGAAGGTATTTCTGTGTCAATGAAGAAAGTATGCTAGAATATCTCCTTCAGCGTGATCAAGTTTCAGGAATCGACGATGTCAGCTTCCATTCGTCACCGCCTATTAGCCGAGTCGCTCGCGTAAAACCCTGTTGCATCGTAAGAAAGTGAGTTTAATGGAGTTCAGTCACAGGGGCAACTAACTTGGATATCATCAGCGGCACGGCATCCCAATATCTATCTTGGATGTTCACGATCGATTTTTCGATTGTCAAGCCGTGCATCAGCACAATAACGTTACCTCTCCAAGGTTGCTGCAGACCGGGCGCTATGGTGTTCACCAGGTCATTGACTGGATGAACCTCATCTCCGCTGATATCCTGAGGGGCGGTGACAAAAGTGAACGAGTTTCGAATTGCACGAGGGTCGTTGACGCGGCGAGGGAAATCATTGACTTCGTAAATGCGACCAGAAAAATCGACTGTGGCCGCAGAGGCGGCGCGCCCAGCGTCCATCCACAGGTCAAGGTCCAGGTCGTCGACCGACGTCGCGCGTTCAACGCCACGCAGAAGGGGAACTTTGATCCACAGCCGATTGGTTATGTGAGGTCCGTCGGGAAACAGCCACGCGACGACGGTATTGTCGCCCCTCTGTCGTCCATCAGTCGCAGGCTCACCAGAAGTGGCCACAAAGTATCTACCTCACGCAATACCTGGACCTGTTCGCGGGCGAACGCCAAAAAAAGGTAGTCCATGGGAGGAATCGACATTGTAGTAGAAAGGAAGAGATGACTGCGCAGGAAACGTTGTGATCGATTGACGGAACCGTGATCCTATGTTTGACAGAATATGTCGATCGGACAGTTACGTAAAGTTGCAGAGAATGTCACATGGATTGTATGTAAAAGTGAATGGTGTGATTATGGGCTATAAAACACAATATAGGCGCTTCACAAAAGAAATATCAATAAATAGCGCTTTCAGGCATCATCAGACGAGCCATTCAACGTTATCCAGGCGTCAGGCCTCCCGAGGCGTGCAATAGTATTAGAGGGTGTCGGTGAAATGTCGTCGCTGTTACGGCAATCGGACTATAAGTGTTTATTAACCAATGGAAGCTGGAAAAAGACAGAGAGTATGTACGCACAGCTGTCTGTTGCACTAACCACCTGCTTCGGATACGATGAAGGTCGGATGTTGTGAAAGTGATCCGAAAATCATAGGGAGACGCTGCAGTCTGTTAGTGAGTGAACGGAACTTCATCAGCTAGTGACGCACGGTGCCGGTCGACCCACGGTAGGACGAGCACATGGAGGTTCGATGTGTGGCCGCGCGACTGGACCTCAAGCTCGTGGGTACCATGACAAGACGCGGTGAGTCTCGCGGAGTATTGTTGGTCACCGAGGTGGAAGTGAAAAAGCATAACTGTGGTGATATTAGGAGGGACACACCAGGTTATATGTAAAAAGCCTCTAGTGATCGAAGGAACGTATACACTAATCTGATGCGTGTCGGTCGTGGCCACGTCCTCTTCGTTAAAAACTGCCATGATTACGATGCTTAGTTTCCCCTTCTCCATTAACCGGTTTTACGTACGGGGATATTGATCGTGGGCCGCGGGGAGGAAGATCGGGACGTCTGTCCAGACCGCTCAGGTGCAGACCGCCAATGGGGTGACCCTCGATCTAGCGTACACGTCCTTTAGTTCCAGATCTCTCGGGTGCAGAATCCGAATGGAGTGACCCTCGATCCAGCGTACGCGGTCACTCATCAACTCATGAAGCTCACGCCTAATGCTGTAGGCACGCCGGCAAACGAACTTCAGCAGCTCGACGCCTTAGCGTTAGCGATTTTATTCAAACATCATGGAAGGGGGTATGTATTTGCGACATGAAAGTATTGTACTATTTCGGCGTAGTTGAGGCAACAGTGTTCTCCCGCATGAACATAGCCAGTGTCGACTTCCAGGACGCACCTAGGATAGTTGTAAGCAGAGAAGCGAGGTGCACGTAAGTTGTACATGCCTGCCAAAGTCCAAGCAGGTCGCACTGCAAGTCCCGAGCTAGCGCGAATACCGCTGGAGCAACCGACACCGCCCATGCTCCATGAGACATGCGTGAAGGGAAAAGAGTATGGGGTTAAATCCCATGGTGGAAAGTTGAATGACATACAACCTTCATCGTCGCTGGATCGCAAAGTCGCTGGACAACGGAGATCGACCCCACAGATGTGCTCGTGTGGGTACTCGTTGAGGGAATAATTGAAGCCGCGTCCGGTGTACTTGGCAAGAATGCCTCGTACGTGCTCACGACACTGATCGGTATCGTCCACGGGGAGGTGCGACAGCGTCGTGATAGCGATCCCTGCGGCGGTCAACTCTGGGTTCCCATGCCATAGAACATCAGCCGCCCAGGCCACGAACACAGGGGTCGAGTGGAAGCGCACGACAATGTCGAGCGGGTTATCGGTGTATCCCTCGATAACGTTAATCTTCTCCCCAGTATGTTGCCTCTTTAACGTGCGGATTTTCGCAACGCCTTTGGCGAAGTCATACGGTCCGGTGATCGAAATTTGTTTATACCTAGAAACAATAAGGTGGCGTATGACCATGTTAAGGTGGATACTTACCCGCCGGCCATAGTCAAAAACTTAACAATAGGCGTGCTGCGCCCATTGACTGCGAAGAAATCCAGGTCACCCGGTTCAAAGTACGGCCCCGCACTGAAAAGGGCAAGAGCTGCAGATCCGGATATAATTGAACCGGTGGCGGAAAGTAGCAATCGGACGTCCGTGAAACGCAGGTGAAATCGGGCGAGAAGTTCCGTGGCCTGGTCTTGAACCGCTACCCCGACCAGGGTCGAACTGTGTCGGGAAGTACGCGTGACCCGTATTTTGTCGGAGAAGGTTAAACCACCGAAGACGCGCAAGGCGATCTCGGTAGGCAAGCCACCAAGACTACGTCGGTTCGAATTCTCTGCTGTGTTTGTGAGATTGGTACATAACAGTGAGAACACGACTTACGGGGGGTGTCGGTTTGTTCCTCGTGGTACGAGACAACAGAATGGATGTACCCATCGTCACCGGTGTTCGCCTCTCCGTCGCTGTCGCTCAACTCCTCGTCGGTGAAGGCTTCCTCGTCGATCGCATCGCCAGTCAAGAAATCCAAGTAGCGAGAGACCAGTTGAAATAAGTCTTCAGAATAGAGGGCTGTCCTTAGAAGGAGCTCTGGGCTCATTGTCGATAAGATGATGCGGGAATCCTTCTTGTCGGGTCCGAGTAGAAGGACTCGGATTTGGTGCTCCCAGGTTTCTCGAAGAAGGGGGGGTCACCTTACTCCAGTAAGGTCCCCCAACCTGAGTAGTTCAGTGGTTGCATCTTAAAGGGGTCTGCAAAAAACAAATACTCGAAAACACGAGAGATTAGATCTGTTAGACCTCTGGAACCTGACTTTTTAGGGGTCTGCAAAAAACAAATACTTGACAACTCGAGAGATTAGATCCGAGGGGTCTGCAGAAAACAAATACTCGAAAACACGAGAGATTAGATCTGTTAGACCTCTGGAACCTGACTTTTTAGGGGTCTGCAAAAAACAAATACTTGACAACTCGAGAGATTAGATCCGAGGGGTCTGCAGAAAACAAATACTCGAAAACACGAGAGATTAGATCTGTTAGACCTCTGGAACCTGACTTTTTAGGGGTCTGCAAAAAACAAATAATTACACACAAGAGATTAGATTAGGCCGTACTCTGGTTATGCCACAGGCAAACTTCAAGTTGTATGTTGCTCCCCATGAAGAATTGTGAAACGAGCCAGGTCCCATGCTTGCCGTCCGAAAATTTACGTTGTACTTGCAGTATTTGAACACCCGAACATCCGACACTTTTAGATCAAGCCCAACACATGGGCCGATGTCTCCAGAGCTTCAACATTGAATCTCACCGGTGCGCCTCTCTAGGGTAGTCCAACTTTCATGGATGTGACTCCAAAGGTTTTCCACCAGAATGGCCAATTCCCAATTTAAACTCGACATATTATAATCCTCATTGAAGCGTGTAATTCAAAATTCCTCAGAGAATCCGAAATTAAAGCGCCTATCTCAAAGACTGTTTATCAAAAGGTAGCTGATACCTTCATGCTTCAACCTTTCCACACAATAAGTTCTGAGTCGTCGCCGCGAGGAGCGACCGAAGGTCAGCGACGAGCGGCGGCTTGTCGGCTAGAGTGTGCTGTAATTCAGGTCGTGTGCTCAAAAAAACCTCCATCAGTTCCTCCGTAGCTGGGAAGTGAAAAGGGAGTAAGGTGGTGAGCGTGCAACAGCAGGCACCTAGTAGGCAGATGTACGGTGTCATAGTGTAAGTGTTCGATTACCCCCAGAACAACCGATTCCTTTCCGTTTAAGTATATTCACCGGTGCCACGCATGACGGATGAGTATGACAGAGGTCGGACAAGCGGGGCGTACAATGGAGGAAGGAAAGATCGATCACGTAGTCATCCTCGTTTGTCAAAGGTATTCATGCGGCAGTGGAAGCATTAACTGAAGGTCGATCGCGATCGTACGAAAGGGTATGTCAAGTATTCAGAAGTATTCGGCGTGTTTAGTATTTGAAGCGTCGTGGAATCAGTAACGTAACTACGATTACACTTGAAGAAGGGCCATGTAAATCGAGGGCAGTCCAGCCGTAAATATTAACACTCGCTCGACGCATTAGAAGTACAGGGCGCCTTGAGCGGGAGGGGTTGAGTTCGTGGTTTTCCAGGCATGCTAACATATGAGGTGATATATCTGCACACATCGGCCAACGTTGCTGGCCTGACGTTTTGGGGAGCCGCTGCTTTTTATGAGCCTCTGACAAGACGGATTAAATGTGAATGTGCGGTACCTGAACTGCGTATGCCTTTGTAAAGGACGACCTGCATTTCTGAGGTTTTGGATTGTACGACGAATTCCTCCTTGTTTTCAATGAGAAACCGAGCATCCGGAGGACGCAGTACTCACAGTGGATGTGGACGGAGACATGTTAGACATACATACGTAAGGCAGCTTGAAGTCCGATCGAATGATCGCGTTGATCGCACCGCGAGCGACAAGTACACTGCAGACTTCCAGGACACTGCAAGCGATGGAGGCCTTATTCTATGCCTTCACCCTTCCTCAGGCTATAGCTGTCGTGGGCGAGGTTGTCAAGGTGCGGAGGGATGCGAAGAGAAACAAGAGTCGATTTTACGCCGCGTTGAACGCACTTCCTGAGGACGTTCAGCAACGTATACGGGAAATAGCCAGTGAGCGGGTGGGCACAAAACGCCGAGCTGGAACCAGTGTGAGCGTTCCAAGAAAAAGGCGCAGAGTGGAGGTGGAGGAGGAGATGGAGCTCGATGAAGTCGAAGAAGAGGACATTATTGCAGGACCATTTTTCCAGCCGCCTACGGAAGAGACCACACGTTCAGCGGTGTCGAAGTAAGCTAACAAAGAAGGAAATGACAGTCGCATTACTCATGATATGCAGGATGATAGATCGCACGAGCAATGCGGCGTTGTCCAAGAGAATCTGCATGGTCTGCGCACGCCTGCTGTTCCTCGAACTTCTGGAAGTTATGCGGTGGCAAGACATTCCTAACGGCAGGAATTTGGTACCGACGCGTCCTCATCCTGCACACAAACTGTGCGGTCATTGGCTCCTGCACGAAGAAGCGGCTGATGGAACCCACGACGTACATTTGTCTGGAGTGCAAGCGGCAGGCTTCTTTCAGACGAACTGCCTCCACTCGCCCTAGCCAACGGCATGTGGATTGGGAAGATACCGTTTGAGCTGACGATACTAACGCTACCGGAGAGGCTTCTCGTAGCCTTATATTTTCCGGCGGCGTACGTCGTGAAGCTGTTCCCGAAAACAAAAGGCGCCCAGTTTTGGGATCGTAAAGCTATCAACAACGGGATGAAGGGGAACGTGTCCACGTACCGCCTGAACACGGCCCAAATCGCGGGTATAGTGTCTGGGAATGTAATGCCACCACCGCCAGCCATTCTGGCAGCCACGATCGGCGTGACGTTTGTCGGGGCGGGAAATAAACCCTCGCTGTTTTCCCAGATTTCCTCAGAGTGCGACGAGATCGTGTCTTTCACGCTCTCGTTTGGCTGAAGAACAACAACGACTTGTACCGAGACGTGGAGATCTCGGAAGCGCAGCTTCGATTGCTCCCCGTTGACGGTGTTCCCGAGCAGATATCGCTCAACGCCAAGTACTCGGACGACTGTAGCGAGTCTTGAACGGGAGCAGGCAGGCTACGTTCCTGCCGATGCCGAAGATGAAGAATTAGAGGCGGCATTGTCGAGTAAGTACAAGGCTTGGTGCGGCACGGATGTCTAACGACATGCAGTGGCCGACGTGGGCGTGGACCGCAACGAGTTGATGCCCGACGAAGGCGATGAGGGCGAGTACGGTATGTCAAAGCCGCCTTTTGACGAAGAACTAAAGTTTGATTATTCTCAAGAGCCGGGAGTTTTCCCCCTGCAAGCACACGGTATAATTGATGTCCAAGCCGACATGGTCCCAGACAATGACATCCTCGCGCACGGCTTGTCGAATGTAGCGTCGACGGTTGTGCAGAAGGATTTCTTGATTCGTAAGGGCAGTGCGTTCATCAATGAGTACGCACGCGTCGACGAGGAAGGAAATCGCTTCGATGGAGGACCCGGAAATCCCAATCATATGCTCGGGGCTTTTCCGGTGCTATTCCCGTACGGGAAAGGAGGCCTTGAGGTGGATAGGAACGTCACAGTGCCGTATGAGACGCACGTGCGATGGGCTTTACAATATTCAGACCGCAGATTCAGGAAGGACCTGTTTTTCATCTTCCAAGCGTTCGGTGTTATTCAGAAACGTGAAGTCTGTCGTTCTGCAGGGCTCCAGATAAAGAGATCGGCTTTCATTGCCAACAAAGTGTCCTTCCTAAAGCTTCGTCCCAAGGACTTCCTTGTCGCCAGCGCCGAAGAAACTCGGAGGGTCCCCTTCAGCAATCCCGTGATTAGGACGCTACGGAAAGAGCTGACGTCATTACGGGCGCGGGTAGCCGGGACCGACGAGTCGAGGATATCGATACGAGGGAAGGTTTGGGGGATGAATTTGCGCTTCAATCCGCCGAGCATCTGGGCGACGGTGAATCTTGCCGACACTAGCGACCCTATCGCGCAAGTACTGGCCGGGCAGGAGATCGATCTCGACAGCTTCATCGCAACGGCCGGACCAGACCGTACCGCGCGGTCCGTGAACATCGCAGGGGACCCTTTCGCAGCGGCGGAATTCTTTCATTTCACAGTGAAGGCGATATTGGAAGAAATGTTCGGGTTGACCGCCAATCGAAAGGGGAAGATGAAGAGGGAACCCGGTATTGTGGGCGTCGTTAACGGCTACGTCGGAACGGTTGAAGCACAGGCACGTGGTACTCTGCATCTACACATCCTGCTGTGGCTTGCAGGTGCACCGACGGCGGAGCAGATGCGCGCTGCCTTGACTACAGAGGCGTTCAGAAATAAAGTCGCACTGTTTCTAAAAGAAACTATACGGGCCGACATCCGGGGCACGACTGCTGAAACGGTCCTTCAGATGAAGAAACAGTCTTCGGTGGCGTATTCACGCCCCATCGACCCGAGGGAGCCAAACTATGAGCTTCGCCGACACCTGGCTGAAGCTACGGTGGCGCGAGCAGTGCAGGTTCATGACTGTAAAGTGACCACTTGCCTGAAGACGCGGAACGGCAGACTTGTTTGTAAAAGGCGTGCTCCTTGGCAGTTGGCGGCCGATGATTGGATTCTTCCGAGCGGGGAATGGGGACCTCGACGTGTTTTTGGTCGCTTGAATGCGTGGAACCCACCCCTGTTGCAAGTGACGAGGTCTAACCAAGATATGAAGATCATAACGAACGGACGCGACACGAAGGATATCACCTTCTATATCACCATGTATATCGCCAAGAAACAGAACCAGTCGGCAAACGCTTCCGCTTTGTTGGCGAAGAGCATGGCTTTCCAACGCAAGCCAAATGCTGCGGACAGCGAGTGTCGCGACATCAACAAGAAGATGATTCAGCAATGCGCTAATACGCTGAGTCGCCACCAGGAACTGAGTGGTTCGGAGGTCGTCAGTTATTTGATGGGATGGGGCGACAGGTTCATTTCACACAACTTTGTTCCGATTTATTGGGATGAAGTTGCGGGTGCGTTGCGCAGATTATTTCCTGGGCTGGAAAAACAAAGGTAAGCAGGACGGTGCATCAAGGACAACGACGCTGACGCTTGAGACACTGTCACGCAGCACCTTGAGTCGCACAGCAGAAGTATTGGGAGTGCCGTTGCCGCAACGTGTAGAGGACAGTGGACATGTGAGTGCTGGTATTTGTTTAGCGGCCGCTGAGTTTGAACTGTGCACCAGGACCCAATAGTTCGCCTGAAGGTTGTTGACGGCGCGTTTGTGCTCAAGGACCAATTAAAGGAGTACAGCGATCGAGGAGAAGCGCTGGAGGCCATGAACTATTACGATTATCACGTGGACACGTACGACGGGAAATTCTTGAAGAGCGATGGCACACAGGAACATGTTGAGGACGCACTAGAGGAGGAAGACATCGTCCAAGATGAGGAGGCTCGCAGCGCAGGGCGCCCCGCAAGTAAGAGGATCCCGTACTTGGCATCGTCGAAACGAAAAGGGTGCCGAGTTCTGCGAAACAAGAATCTGGAAACACTCCCTCATTTCATTGGCACCTGGTTCCCGAGAACAACAGCGGGGGAGTATTACTACGCTAGCATCCTAGCGTCTGCTGCGACCGTGGCGCGATCTTCGCGACTTGATCGGACCAGATGGCACTTTTCAAAGCGAGTTTGAGACGTTCCTCTCCTCCGCATCATGGAAGCTGCGCAAAATCGTGGAGAACATCAATTACTTCCACGAATGTACCGATAGCGCCAGGCGCAAAGAGAACGTACCTCTGGAGGATATAGCGGGTGCAGTCGATCTGCGAGACGACCAGAGACTCGCCATGGATATGGAAGAATTAGAGGCGTTGGTGATGCCTCTAACGGAGGCTGATGTAGACATGGCGCGGAATGAGCGCTATGCCGGCAGAGAATACGTTTACGGAGAAGGCGCCATGAACGTTGCCCTCGCAATGGGGATCTTTGACTCTGATGCTCCCGCCGTAACGACAGGCCCGATGTGTGAAACAGCGACAATCGAGGACGCCACGAAATATGCAGAATGGGGCGAAAAGATTCGGGCTTTGACAAGGAAGGCAGAACTCATTACAGTGAACGCCATTCCATTACCAGCTTCTGATGCTGCAGTTTCCACACACCAACCAAGCGAATACAGTCCGGCGGCGATGGAGGCTCCGGAACCTGACGAAGTTCTAACTCGGAATCCGGAGCAGCAACAAGCCCTCGACATATTGAACGTAGAGCAACGGCGCGCTCATGACATCATCGAAAGTCACGTTCGACGGACAATGGCCGGCGTCCAACAAGAACAATTATTGATGATCGTGCGGGGGGAGGGAGGGACTGGCAAGACGGTGCTGCTGAACGCCATCGCACATACGTTCGCCTTTTTGAAAGTGGAGGAGTGGTTGGCGAAGACGGCTACAACCGGAGTGGCGGCCAGCTTGGTAGGAGGCTGTCACTGTGCATCAGTGGGCTGCGATCCCAGTCGCGAGCGCCGAGGACAACCCAGAGTGGACACAAAAGGCATCCACGGTGAACGTGGAACGTCGGAAGAAAAACATATTGCCAGCGCGTTATGTGAATGTGGATGAATGTTCAATGCTCACGAAGCAGCTTCTGGCGCAGCTGTCGCAAGTCATTGGCCAGGTTCGAGCTACTGCGGGCGAGGGCGATCCTTCAAAGCCATTCGGAGGAATGAACCTTGTATTGTTTGGGGATTTCCATCAGTTTCCTCCCATAGGAGACCCAGCCAACTCACTATACAGTCAAAAGAATAAGCGCACGCAAAGCGAGATCGGCATGGCAATTTACCGGCAATTTATGACAGTCGTTACCCTGACGGAGCAGAAACGCATCGTTGATGTCGCTTGGAAAGAGTTGCTGCAGCGTCTCCGTGTCGGGGCTTGTACAGTGGATGACATCGAGATGCTGAAGTCGTTGCAGGTGTCAGATCACCGCTGCGAGCAGCGTGACTGGAACAGTCCGCCATGGAACAGTGCCGTGCTAGTGACTCCACGCCACGGGGCGAGAATGAGGTGGAATACGGCGGCTGTCATGAAGCATTGCAGAGCAACCGGGAACAGAATGTACATTTCCCAAGCGGAGGATACCACGGGGCGAAACGAAGCAGGCACTGAATCTTCAGCAGCGGGTGATCGTAGCTGGGATGCCTGTGAAAAAAACGGGAAAGCTCGCGGAAAGGGTGGAGCTAGCCATTGGCATGCGCGCAATGGTGTTGGTGAATATCGCCACAGAGGCCGATCTCGCGAACGGGACCAGGGGCGAGATTGTGGACATCAAGCTCGATCCGCGGGAGCCACCGGAACCGACGATCGACGAAGAGACGGGTGCAACTCTGCTGAAATACCCTCCGGCTGTTATCATGTTCAAGCCGGATGTGTGTACCCTGCCAGCGTTTGAGGGGCTTGAGAAGGGCATCCTGCCTATCGTGCCGACACGCATGGGATTTACGATACGTCCAGAAGGCTCCAGCACTTGCAAGATTAACAGAAGGCAACTAGCAATGACTCCTGCGTATGCGTTCACGGACTACAAGTCGCAAGGGCAGTCGCTGGGTTGCGTATATGTCGACCTAGCTAAGCCCCCAACGGGCCAGCTGACTCCGTTCAGCGCATACGTCGCGTTGTCGAGGAGTTCAGGAAGGGAAACTATCCGGTTGTTGAGAGACTTCGACGTGGAGCTCTTTACGACGCATCCCTCCGCGGAATTGGCAGAAGAGGATTTAAGGTTGGAGGGGCTGACGCGGGCGACGAGACTGATGTATCCGTAGGATAGAATAGAATTGCAGTTTAAAGAAGCTGCGATTTCGTATATGTCCACTTCGCAAAGCGTCCGAGAACACCGTTCAGTACATAACGTCGCGTTGGCCAGGCGGTCTGGACGGGACACTGTTAGACTGTTCAGAGACATTGAGCCGAGCGCGACAATCACTGGCCTTCGTTTACGTCGACTCAATGAAGCTTCCAACAAGGCAGCTCACGGCGCTCAGCGCGTACGACGCGTTGCCGAGGAGTTCGGGCAGAGGAAAGAGACTTTTACCCCGACATTGTTTACGACGCATCGATCCCCCGAGCTGGCCTGAAGTTGAGTTGTTGACCAAGCTACGAGAGTTATCCGTAGAAGTTACGTAACAATTACAGTTAACGATAGTCGCTCAGAGTACCTTGAATCGTCGGATCCGGACAATTTGTGGAACGTTACTGTTATCTCCACTTCATAATGATAAGAGAGTGCTCGACGCAAGAGGTGAAATTTAAATGGGGAATACAATGACTACATAAAAAGGGTGGGACGAAGAGAACAGATTTATCAAGAGTTACGCCGCGCTTTGGCAAGTGCGGTACTCAACTGGGACCTATGCTTATATGAGAACGCAGGCGGATCAAAGCCAGATAATAACGGTACTCACTTGGGGGGGCCGCCACCTGTCGACAGTCTGGCCGACTGCCTCCGACGCTTCGGAGGGGACTCTGGTTCAGGGAACAGTAGTAACGGGAGTGAAAGTATCGATTTTGCGTCGGGTTCTTTTGGATGGAGTGGCGACTTGGGGTGCCTCTTCCTTATCAGAGGCAACAGAGTGATCCCGCTTGCGCTTGTGCGACCGCAAACGGCGCGTCGTCTCAGGTGGCGGCGGACTGATTTCCGGTGCCACCATAGAAGCGGTATGCGTTGCACTGGGTGCCTCGTGACGGATATTGAACGTCTTCCCAGGCAGTACTCGAAGGTGCCGCGCCAATAGTTCATAGTCCTTAGGGTCTATTGAGTCGCGTGGAAGGGAAAGGAAGAGGAGGATATAAATACCCTGCAGTCGTCGATGTATGACCGACGGCGATGGAGGCTCACGGTGGTCAGTATCCAGTCGCCGACCGTGAACGTATAATCTGACGCTCGCAATGGTGTCTGTGACCTCAAGCTCTTCGTCCACTGTATCTGATTGAAACTCTGGAGGTACAGGAGAGTACTGAGTGCAATTCGCGCCGAGGATGTGAGCCAAGTGGACGGTTAATGAAGGTGCATTTGATTGAGTGGGTCGGTCCCTTTGCCCCAGTGCATGACGACAGTTTTCTGCGCCGTAATCAACGGCAATAAAGAAAGGAGAAATGGAGGCTCACTGCATCGTTTTCGCAATCTATCTCTTCCCCTTGAGTCACAGGCGCGGCCAGAGTCGTCAGCTGACCCGCGAAGAATGCATGGGCCTCTGCAGCTTCTGGTGGGCCGGCATCTACGACGAATGTAGAATGTCCATGCTGAAACAGCTATATAAGAGCAGTCAGAGATGCTCGAGCATTCAGATGAATGTGCAGTCACCGGAGCTTCTGTGACGCGACCAAAAAGCAGCGCAATAAACGGTACTTCGTCGTCCTCATCTTTAGGGTTTGTACGAAAAGCCGTAGGGTCAAAGCTGGCGTACGGCTCGCGAGGATTCAGGAAATGGCGGCCAAACTCCGCTCTGTACAGTGCGATAGGTTCACATTCGGCCAAGTAGTCCAACAAGGAGCGTAAAGAAGGAAGGGAGGTCGGCCAGCTGGGAGCGCGATCGAGGTGAGACGGGATGATAGACTGTCCAGCCGGAGGGGCCATGATAGCGGTGGGACACATGAGTACGGAACAGGTCTTTTGAGGCGTTGGTAGTTTGGGATGAGAACGAAATGGTAGTTGACGCAGTGATGGCGTGTCATAACGATCAGATCTCCTTTTGTAAATGTCGATCTACTGATTTCACTTTAGGCGCTGCTGCAATAGTAGGCCTATTAGGTTTTTTTGCTGACACAGGCCCAAGTAAGATCCTCCGATGGAAGAGAACACGACTGCCTTGATTACATTCGCTTATCCTCGCTTCTGCTGCTACGTACGCAATATTGCTGACCTACGATCGAGATAGAATCTGCCATGTGCGCCAATAAAATCCGACGTAACTGTGTTGACAATTTATCCTGAGTATGTAGCAGTATCGTAGCATTTTCGCCACCGGAAAGTCAGCTTAATTGGTCACTTTAGTATACAGTGTAATCCATGTCGATGCCTATGGAGTTGAGATGAAGGAACATGGACATGACTGTCTTCCACGCCGCGTCTAGCCAAGTTATCAGACAGTGTGTTATAAAGACGTGTATGTTGTCCTTACCTGGCAGAGACGTCGCGTTTCTAACAGGAGCACCAGACCCAGCACGAATACCGTGGGTGCAACCGCTACCACCCATGAACCAAGACACATGAGGGAGCGGCGTTGAGTAAGCGCTGAATTCCCATTGCGGGAAATTGAAGGTCAAGCAGGCTTCGTCGTCACTGGATCTAAGCGTTGCCGGACACCGTAAGTCGATCCCGCAAACGTGAGGGTGCGGGTACTCGTTCAACGAGTACGTGAAACCGCGATCGGTGTATTTGCGAAGTATGGCGCGGACGCGGTCGCGTAGGTCCGGAGTGCTGGGCAAAGGGAATTGAGACGGAGTCGTGATCGCGATTTTAGACGTCGTCAACTGGGGGTTCCCATGCCATATGCGGTCACAGTCCCATGCACCGAAAACGGGCGTAGAGTGGAAGCGTACCACAGTTTCGAGTGGGTTGGCGTTGTAACCTTCAATAACATTTATTGTCTCCCCGGTATCACGTTTTAACGTGCAGGCTTTTGCGACGCCTTTCGCGAAGTCATACGGCCCTGTGAGAGACGAGACCTTATACCTGGATATGTTGCATGAGTTAAATGCTAAAGGTGAAGGCTACCAAGTACCGACCCAGCCGCGCTAGCCAAAAACTGGACCACAGCACCTCCGCCCCCGTAGCTAGTGAAGAAGTCCAAGTCGCCCGGCTCAAATGTCGGAGGAGACGTTAGAAGTGCCAGAACGGCGGACCCCGATATGATGCTGTTCGTAGCGCAAAGAAGGAACCTGATGTCAAGAAACCGGAGGTGAAAACGAGCGAGCAGTTGGGTAGCGTCGTCCTGAAGGGCGACTGCGGCCAGGTTGCCAAGATACCTCGACGCCCGGCCGAGCCGTACCTTGTCCATCAAATCGACGCCAGCGATGATATTGAGAGCGATTTCAGGAGGAATGTCGCCTAGCCCCGTGGCCCCTGAGTGTGTCAGATACATAAAACTGACCACTGTCAAGCGCAAGAAGACTTACCCGAGACCACTTGAGAGGCTTGTTGGCCGTATGGCGAGGGCGAAGCTTCTTTGTCGCTGGCAAAAGCTTCTTCCTCGGGCGGGTGGGGTTCGTCGTCGCTATCGCTAGTTTCTTCGTCCGTGAACTCGGCGTCGTCGAACGCTTCGCTCGCCAAAAATACCAAGTACGCCGATATCAACTGGAACATGGCTTCTGAGTGGAGAGCCGTCCTGAATAGGAGATCGGGAGTCATTGTCGACAGAATGTTGCGGCAGTGCATTTCGTGCGGAGAACTGGAGAGGATTTCAAGCTGCTGTTCCCAGGTTGTGCGAACAAGGTAGGGCAGGTATGTCTCTGTGGACATTGAAACCATTGGGTAGGGGACGTATTGGATCCATTCAGAGCCGCAGGTTAAGTAGGCATGCCCTGAGGTACGGTGTTTGTGTCATACAACATACGTGAGACAACATGTACGTGAGACACCTCGCGTGTCAGGAACTAATAGTAGTTTGATTGTTAAAAAGTAACCATTATTTAAGGTATGTACAGATATGGATCGTTTAAGTCGGGCACGCCGGTCTCCTCTCAATAATCACGAACAATGTCATTGTCAAGTCGCTGGAAAGCAACATTATCATGTGTACAGATATGGGTCGTTTAACTCGGGCACGGCGGTGTCCTCCAAAAAGTCGCGGCAAACAGCAGTACCTTGAACGAGTTTCCATTCACTATACAGAGCAGCGCTTCCTGGCGCCGCTCGGGTTGTCAAAATAAAAGCCTGCTCGTCGTCGTGAACTGCGTGAGCTACCAGGAAGTCGGCTATGACCTCCTCTGAGGGCTGGATGGGGACCTGTAATAAACGCAACGCCGGCAAGGGGTTGACGTCGCTGAAAGCGTCCATGGATTCCATGGTGGATCCTCGCAAATCCAGGTGGGTACACGCAATAAGAGCCGGCAACAGAGAACTGAGTTCAGTTACTGCGTCTGAGGTAAAAGAGACTGCAACGTGAGTCGCCCGCCCGAAGAGGTCGCCGCAACGTTGGATGAGGGGTATGATCGACATCTGCGACCAGGCAGCGACTTGAAAAGTCTGGATCGCTGGCATTATAAACAGAGCCGTCACATCAGCAGCGACGTCCGGTGCATTGGAAAACACAATGCTGAATTCTTTCAGATGGGGTAGGCGCACGGCAGGCAATACGCTGGTCGATGAGCATTCGAATTCGTGCAACCGCAAGCTGCGTAAACGAACTGTGGCATCTAAGGCCGGCCGTAACTCCGGCCATGCGATGCGGTGGTCACCCCACATGCTTGCTAAAGCGAGGTGTGATATGTTGGCGTACATATGTACGCCGAGGAAGAGTGGGCTGACGTAGTGGAGGCCTAGGCGGGAAACGCTACGCCACTTGCAAAACAGCGACGAATTGATCACACTCGAGTTATCGCGCTGCATGGCATGGGCATGGAACTCTACTTGTTGGAGGTGTGTGCCGTCGTGTACTTCGAGAGAGCGCGAAATTTCTTTCAACTCGGTTTCGTCGAAGGATACGATACGAAGAGTGCGGACGCGCACGAACACTAGCGCCAGCTTCGGTATAACCGAGGACAGGAATTCCGCCGGCGTGGAGTACTTGAGGACACGACGCGATCCATACCCGTTCGTAGGCTGCTTACAAGCAATGGTGTCGATGAGCAAGTCGATGCTGCCCGCCTTTGCCTGAAGGATGCTGAAGTCGATGAAGCTGGGCTTCAAATACCGGTACAGGTGTATTGTGTGCCAGTTACGGCTGTCCGATTGGATAATGCGACGCCACCGTGAGCAGACGTGCGAGAGGACGAATCGTATGTGAAGGAGGTCCAACAGTTTCCGAACTGTGGGTGCAACTGCCCAAGATAAGCACTCCGCAATGAGTTCAACAGGCAAAGCGAGCGTGAGGTCTGCACTGTTATGCATCATTCGCGGTAAGGTAGTTGGTGCGTGGCGGGCGGAGGGATGGCGTGAGGGTCGCTGGCATATGGGGCGACATCAGTACGCAGTATCATATGAAAGTTGAAATTTGCTATGCTGAGGAGGTAAGCAGAAACGCGTGCGGGGACTTGGCGGGGACAAGCGTTCTGATATTTTGGGGTGGATCGCAACCATGTGCAACATACATCAAGATACCTGTTTGAGAAACGGGATGCCGCGAATCAAAAGCCCCTTCCCAAGGCGAACAACATTCCAAACCATGAAAACCAGACCGAGTTTGAGCAAGACTCTAGCTGAGGCTGAGTTAGCTTGCACGTCTATCTGCTGAAACGGTTACCTGAAACTTTGTAGGACAAAACGCATATCTTCGCCCCGAGCTGGGTGATTCATAGACTGCGATGGCGCGAACTGTGCGACACAGTACGTCGGATCAGCCCCATTTTTATTCAGCTTACGCTTCCCAGTTATTGAACAGAGGTAGTGGCTCATTTTACGATGCGTTGGACTCCTTGAGCGTGAATTTGCCCCTTTTCGTGCAGAAGAGTCTGAAACGAAGAGTAGCTTTCCAGTGGTCGCCGGTCGAAGTAATATGTTTATTTCAAGAGAGAAAGTCGAGCGTTTAAAGTAATCACAAAGAGGTGTAACGTGCGGACTTGGTGAAAACAGAAGGTGAAAACAGAAGGCTAACGATAGTCTTGAGTGATTCACGTCTACGACGGGCTAAGACTAGACAAGTCTTAGTCTCAGTAAGTTTAACTGACTAAGATGCGAGGCTCGAAAAACGTGACCAGTGATCAAAAGGTTCAGTCAGTGTCACCACCAGCGAGCGTCGTAGTGAGTGATTCAGGCCGTTCGACGAAGCTTTTACATGTACGACTTAAATCGGAACTAGGTACGACGACTACGGGTCGAACGACTGGAAGTAGTAGCCTTTCCACCTTTGTTTACCTGCGATCTGCGATGGGGATAATATAAGAAAGATAATTGAACGATATAGGCAGACGACACGTACTTAGGTGGACGGCCACCGGTGGACATCCTCGCTGTAAGTCTTCGCGGCCTTGAGGGGGTTGGAGGCGGAGTCGGAGGTATAGTCGGGCCGACATCGCGAGGCGGTTGCGCCTGTCGCTTTTTTTTAGGCGGCGTATTGACGGCCGCGCTCTCCTCTGCTTCCGACGCGGGAGGTAGTTCACGTTTGCGAGCCTGGGAACGCGTGTGCGGGCGAACGCGCGCCGAGGAAGAGAGATCTCGTGTAGATGCTCGGGACCCACCAGATAGCAACGCGTGCGGCGGCGGAGGAAGGAGGGGTGGGGAGGGCAAAAACGCGTTCTGCAAAGCGAAAGCGTCGGAGGGCAGCACGCGAAGATGTCGGGCGAGAATTTCGTAATCCTACCCAGACGGTGAGATCGAAAGCAGGGCTAGAGAGGCGACTTACGCGACATCCTTCGATGTAGGACTCGCGACGATGGAGTGTCGCGGAGCAGAGGACCCAATCACCAACTTCAAAAATGTATTCAGAACATCGCTGAGGTATTTCGACGTCCAGTTCGGCTACGTCGGAATGAAACCTGTACTCAGGGACCACAGGCGAATACACTGTGCAACGAAAGCCGCGTGCCCGGGCCAAGTGGACAGTAATAGAAGTTCCACCGGAACGAGTGACGCGATCAGTGTCGCTCCACGTTCTAACATGGTTGATCTTCTGTAAAAGGAATGAAAAAGAGAACGGGGGAGGACTTGGAACAATACCACTCTATCCGACAAGTTTCTATCGTCATCTTGACCTACGGGCACGGACAACGCGTTGAGCTGGGCGCCAAAAACTTCTCGAGCGCTCGTGGCGTCAGGAGGCCCCCCGTCGAGGGTGAAAACACACTGCGCATTTTCAAACCTCTGAAAAACGAGTCAGAGTCAGCGTCGACGGCACTGGATCGCGTACAGCTGCGGTTTTGACACGCCCGAAAAGAAAAGTCGTGAAAGGGGCTTCGCCGTCCGCTGTCCTATATATCGTTTGATCAAAGGACCAATTTGGAACACGGGGATTCAAAAAGTGGAGCCCGAGTTGTGCGCGGTAGAGGGGAATCGGAAGAGTGTCGGAGCTCGCTAGGAACTCAAGTAAGGACGGTAAAGACGGAATAAAAGCGGGCCAATAAGGAGGGGTGGCGAACCAGACGAGGCCTCGCTGCGAAGAAGGGTCCGACATGGCGCAGCGTATATGGCATACCGGAGTAGGAGGTTTTAAGCAACAAAAGTATTAAGGAGGTCATGCAGCTGAGTC
Organism: Mycena galericulata; assembly: GCA_029289565.1. Taxonomy (NCBI): domain Eukaryota; kingdom Fungi; phylum Basidiomycota; class Agaricomycetes; order Agaricales; family Mycenaceae; genus Mycena; species Mycena galericulata. The sequence goes on from JARKIA010000340.1 coordinate 100,277, forward strand.
TATGGGCGATCGGGGTGCGTAAGAGAGCTTGGTAAAGCGAAGATTAAAGACACGATCGAGGACCGACAACTGTGATCGATCGATCGTAGTAACCGAGCATCGGAGTAAATGCGGCGGCAGATTTTGGCTTGGCTACTGGTTCGGGAGCACACGGAAAAAGGAGCGGAGGAATCCGGTGGCAGATTTCGGCTAATTGAGACGGGTGAGGACCCCCTAGTATTTGTCCATGTTTACGGGTTCGGAATCACACGGAAAAAGGAGCGGAGGAATCCGGTGGCAGATTTCGGCTAATTGAGACGGGTGAGGACCCCCTAGTATTTGTCCATGTTTACGAGTTCGGAATTACACGGAAAAAGGAGCGGAGTAATCCGGTGGCAGATTTCGGCTAATTGAGACGGGCAGAGACCCCCTAGTATTTGGTCTTGTTTTCCATACACTGTAAGTCCTTATTTGTTCTGGCAGGTTTCGGGTGCAGAATTTCGACGGAGGGGGACCTTGACTAGCAAGGTTATTCCTCACTGAATCCCTAGAAGCTGAATGAGGTTAGAACTTGACGCGCTCGTACTCCTTCCTGCGTCTGGTCAATCTTGGCGTCCAGAGTCCAGACTCGAACGATGACCCACAAAACGCAGCTCGAAGACATTGTCGATACTAGTACAGAAACGCGTATTTCTTGGCCCTCTCCGTGTTTCTTAACGGGACCGCGCCGGAATATACCTACCTACCTCCGTCTCGATGGGAAGCCGCGGCGTTTTCTATGGCTATGACGTGTTCGTAACGCAGGGATATTCATGTTATACGGTGAAGCTGATTTATGTCGAAAGAAGGCTGACTCTCCCTCGTCTCATTCCAACATTATCTCGGCTTGGATTCAATGGGCTCTGCAGGAAAGTGGTCCCTACCGGGAATGTCGCCGCAAGCCTTGAAGTCGGATGTTTGTGAGCAGAATCCTATGTATGCGTAACTGCTGATAATTGATAGGTTTGGTGTAAGAGCCTGAGGGGCTGGGTCCTTCTCCACGGTATGGCCGTAAGCCATGTCTATTTGCCTCAGGAATCGTATTCGCCATCGGGAGTGCAATGCAAATTGTTATTGGATTAGGGAGAAATCGGGACTACGCTTTGAGTACGTTCTTATCTCGGCAGGTTAGCACGAAACGATGCACTTGACTTCGCAGCTGAGTACGACTAGGGCAGAATTGGTGTGGGTATGGTGACCGCACTCGTCCCGCCTCCACCCCGTATGTCTCCGAATGCACTCCGAGGGCCGCTGCACTCAGGCTGGGCCGATCCAACCTGTTATCAATATCGGGATGATGCTATCGTGTATGTAGGCGTTTCTGCTGCTTCAACTGCGACTTGTGGCGACTGAACTCGATCAAGTTTGGGTCAATTATACGCTTCCAGGAACTTAACCCCGAGCGAGATGCAATGCATCGCAATCCGGTATATATGGTACTACGTAGATTCCCTTTCTGAGCCCATCCCGTACGCCGCATATATCCAGCGATAATTTCACCTCGACGACCGTTCAGGTATTCACTTCTAGCTTCTTAGAACCAGGTTCGAGTTAGCGTAGTCGTTCGATCGAATGCTTCGGTTGTGAAAGAAAAGGTTCGGATGGATTCTTGTGATCTCCATATTTTTTCTTCTGGCACTTCCCATCCGATGGGAAGCCCGGGGAGCATGAAGAGCGCTAAACGGAATTGTCTACTGAATTACCAAGAAGGAAACGGGCGAACTAGGACGACGAGCGAGTTGACTTGTATCGATGAATCATAATTGTATCAGTGATCCTACTGCAACTTGGACTTCCCGCGAACACGTTTCTTCTTCGTGCTCAACCGAACTCACTTTCGCGCGCATTGCATTCAAAATCCCTGACTGCTCTAATTTCTTCGATGGAGATGTTATTCACCGTGTATGTGTAGGATACTGACTCGGCACCCTCGATTAGACCCACTTCAAGTTATTTGAACCAAATCCGACCGACCTTTTGCGAGATAGTGTATAAAGGATGATGGGCCTCTTTCCTACATGCCAGCCTAGTTCTGACTTTAGCATATGTGGCAAAAAGTGCCCCGTAGGCTGAAGGGCCTCGGACAATGATTTTTACCGCTTTTGGGAACAGGTGGTTGTTTGTTTGTAGCTGTACCACGGCTTCTCACAGCCAACTTTCACGTTTGGGCTCAATTTTGAGCTCAGTCGGTGTGGGACATGATGAAGACCCGCAGAAAAAGCAAGGCGGCCGCTGCCGCCGCAGTAGACTCCGAGAATGACGCCGCTTCCCCCGCCCCAGAGGACAACCAGCGCCTGAACATCTTTATACCCTCGGACATCGACTTGGATACTTTGTCCAATCTTCTTCCCGAGACCAGCATCACCTCTCCAAGTCCAGAGGGTATAATTGAGCTCTACCGACGTCTCGTCGACTTGGCCTCAAAATTCGATGCTGCTGTGAGGGAACGAGATGAGGACCGCGCGGATGCGGAGAGGATGGAGGTGGAGTTGGATCAGGCGCTGCAGGACAAAGAAGCCATGGCGAAAGAGCTCGAGGGCTCTGCTGAAAATTCGCAGGCCGATTTGAGGCAGCTCAGGCAGGAACGGGACGAATTATGTATGTCTCACATTTTCGGTGGCACGCTGACATTTATTGAAGTCTTCCACCAGTATCATCCCAGGCCGCTTTACAGGCCCAACTATCCGTTCTATCCACTTCGCAGTCCTCTTCTTCTACCGAGGTCGAGAATCTCAAACACCGCGTCGAGGACACGGAGCGCGAAAAACGCGACCTTGTTGGCGTGATTAGTCGGCTGAAACAGGATAGCAGCCAGCGGGAGGGTGCGCGACCAGAACACTTCTACTTTCTTTCCGGTATTAACTAGACTTAGAGGAAATTCAAACTCTTCGCGCAAACCTGAAGGAGGCTCGCCATGAGCACCAGGCTTTGGAGACCCAAGTGCGAGAATTACGGTCGACAGAAACATCCACAAAGGTCTGTCGCTCAATTGCCTTCCTTCTCCCTCGTTCTGAATACAGTTTACAGTTCAAACTAGAGTCATTAACCCAGCAGCTACAGCTTTCCCAGTCTGAGGCTGAGCGCACTAACGCAGAACTCATTTCGAAATCTGAAGAATATTCGAAGCAACGACGAGTCAAGCATGCGGAGCTTGTTACTCTCCAAGCAAATTTCGATGCCCTGACGCAAACCCATGCGTCGACACAGGCCACTTTGAAATCCCTCCAGTCCGCGCATACGGCTCAAACCCACCAGCTCTCTCAAGCTCTGTCGAGAGTGCAGGATCTGACGGGCCAGCTCGCTGACCAAGAAGCAACCTACTCCAGTGAGGCGAGCGGTCTGCGCAGGCTTGTGCAGATGATGGAAGAGCGGGAATCGAAAGCCAAAGAGATCGTTGACAATATTGAACGCGAATGGGCTGGTGTGGGAGAAAAGGCGGATAGAAGGGAGGCAGCGCTCCGTGATTTGGTGGAGAATGAGAAGAAGGCCCGCGAGGAGGCGGAGAAACGGGCGGAGCAACTGGAGGAGGTATTGGAGAGGATGGGGAGAGGCGACTTACCCGTTCCAGGCCCCCGTGGGATCGACTCTGCGGTAGACGGTATGATGGGGCTCAGCCCGACGGTGGCGATGGTGAGCAAAGCGCAGCGGAGCGGGAAGACTTTCACAGAAGTTTATGCCGACTACGTGCGACTGCAAGAAGAATTCGCGAAGAAATGCACGGAGTATGATCGGATGGACCAGACCCTTTCTGCAGTGTTGACCCAGATCGAGGAAAGGGTAAGTTGTTGTTGTCTGTGCATGTACCGTTTATTTATTGATTTCTAGGCGCCGATTCTATCGCAACAACGAGCGGAATATGAGCGTCTCCAATCCGAGGCATCTCATCTAGCGTCGCAACTGGCACAGGCACTTTCCGACCGAGACTCTCAAGCAACTCATGCGCAGGAGAATTCGCAAAAACTGGCCCGTTCCAATCGCGAGAATGAGCTTCTTCAGCAGCAACTAACCGACCTCGGCCGTCAAATTCAGAACCTTCTCCGGGAGATTGGCCGCCGCGACGACCCTTCTATCCCCTCTGACGCCGACATCGAGATGCTCGCCGCGGCGCCGCCGGAGACTATTGACGGTGTTATCACCAACAATCTCGTTCTGTTCCAATCTATTGGGGAATTGCAGGAGCAGAACCAGAAGCTGCTGAAGATTGTTCGGGATCTCGGGGACAAGATGGAGGGCGAGGAGCGGGATTACCGGGAGGCGATGGAGAGGGAGCAAGGGGAGGCCGTACGTGAGGCACATGAGGCAATGCAAGAGCTTGCCGATCAACTCGAACGGCAGAAGAGTAGCAGCGACACGATCATCAAGGCGTACGTGAAGGAGCGCGACGCCTTGAAGGCCATGTTGGCGCGGGTGGAGAAGGACGGCGCCGCTGCAAACGGCATGCACACTGAGGTGAACGGATTTGGCGAGGGCTTGCCGTTGAATCGCAACGACATGGCCAAGGAGCTTGCGGAGATGCAGAACCAGTTCGAGACATATCGAACCGAGATGGGCGTCGATTCTGTTCGGTTGAGGGAGGAGGTGATCTTGGCCCAGCGAGAGGCCGGCCAACTTGGCGCTGCGCTTGCTAAAGCCAATGCCAGAATCGAATATCTGTCTGGTTCGTTCCCGTGTTTTCGGACAATTATTTCATTCTTACGATTGCCTCCAGATCGACACAGGATGAGCCAAGACCAGTTTTCCATGCATGGCCGTGAGATCGAGGACTTGACGAAGCGTAACCAGCAACTCTTCGACCAATGGACACGAATCGATATCGAGTGCAGTCGCGCGACCGAAGACTTGCAAACTGCGAACGGTCGCATCGAACAATTACGCAACGAATGTGCCAATCTCCGCGCCGAGAAGAAGATCTGGGAGGTTGGTTGCCTCCAAGTCTATCCCGCGTTCGAAAGTTAACGGCTTAACCAGAGTGTCCAAGGTCGTCTTGTGGAAGAGAACAAGACTCTAGCTATGGAGCGGTCACATTTGTCGGATCTCATGAGTAATGTCCAAAAAATGCACAACGATCTCGAGAAGTCTGGAGAGAATGATCGTAGGCGGCTGGAGAGCCACGTACAAATGCTCGAGGGACAAACGTATGGGTTTGCTCTCCTTTTGTTCGCATTTGATTTATATATCTCCCTATAGGCAAGATTTGAGACTGCAATTGTCTCAGGAGCGAGACTCTGTCCGGCATATTTCTCTGCAGAAGGACATCGACCTCAAGGAGCTTCAAACGCGACTCGATAAGGCTGTAAGAACCACATTCTCGTGATGGTCTCCGACGTCAACGTTGTATCTACAGGCCCAAGAATTCTCCAAAACGCGGGAAGCGCTGGTCGGGGCCGAGACGAGCAAGACTCATCTCGAGCAACGCGTCGAGGAATTGGCTCGTCAACTCCAGGGTAACGATGAGAAACTCGCCGTCTATGAGCGCCGATCCAGTGTTGGTGGTATTGCTCAGCACATGGACCAAGACCTGAGCCGAGAGCAGCAGCTTGAGGCTGAGGTGGCGGAGCTGAGGTATGCTTGAAAGATATTATTCATGCGATATGTCGTCAACCCCATTATGCAGGTCTGCTCTCAAGGTCACAGAAGTCGATCTTGCCACTGCTCGATCCCATGTCGACCAATTCCGTGAAATTAGTCAAGCGAACGAGAGTGCCCTCAAGAGTCTTGATTCTACGTATGATGAGTACAAAGCATCGACTGAGGCTCAGATTGCCAGACATGAGGTGCGCTATTTTAAGATCTGCGGGACGTATTTGACGAATCACTACAGTCGGAGTACAACGCTATCCAAGAAAAACTCCATGCCGCTCAGCAGGAGTTGGCTCAGTTCTCTGCCAAATATAACGAGCTCCAGAAGTCGTTTGAGACGGAACGAACTACTTGGACGAATGACAAACGAGTCCTTGAGGACACGATTGCTGACCTCGGCACATCCGAGAAGCATTCAGAGAGCGACCGCACCACTCGCGAAAATGAAGTTCGGCAGCAGGAGGAACGTGCAAAGGTAAGAAAGCAAGGCCATGATCATTGCAGCCATTTCTAAACACATCTCAGGCGGCGGAGGAACGCTATACGCAGGAAGTGGTGGCCCATGCCGAATCCATCAAGGCTGTCGCCAGCTTGAAAAAGCAACTGTCAACAATACAGGCGACGGCCAGAGATCATCAGACGGCTGCCGAAACTGCAACCGCTAAACTTGTCGCTTCCGAGACCAGTTGGGCACTACAAAAGGACGCTTTGGATAAGGAGGTATCCGATCTGAATCGGCGGTGAGTCCTTTTCTGTTCCAAACACAACATGTACAAACAAGCTCCACTTTAGTTGTCAAGATCTTACATCGCAGAACTCCCTCCTTCATCAGCACCTCGAATCTGTCAGCTCACAGGCGGCTCGCATTAAGCAGGCCGCTGAAACTTCGGCCTCTACGTCTGCAGAAGGCGAGTCTGCCGATGACACCGACACGAAACTCGCCGAGCTCCGCTCTGTCGTCACGTATCTGCGAAAAGAGAAGGAGATCGTCGACCTGCAGTTGGAGCTGAGTAAGCAGGAGAATGCTCGTCTGAAGACGCAGATTGAGCACTTGTCGCAAACGCTGGACGACACCAGAGCTACCCTATCCGATGTATGTTTCCTTCGTGCTTCAATAGTCTTGTCTTATCTGACTTTCGAGAATTAGGAACGAGAACGAGCAGTTGAAAGTGCTGCCTCGGCGGCACAACACGCCGAGCTTGTTGAGCGGATCAACCAGTTGAACATCTTACGCGAGAGCAATGCTACGCTGCGGACTGATTGTGAAACCCATTCGAAGCGAGCTCGGGAGCTGGAGGCTAAGCTGAAGCAATTGTCCGCCCAACTTAACCCTGCCAAGGAGCAGGCAAGGGTTGCGCAAGCGGAGCTAGAGGCTCGCAGCAATCAAATGACCCGTCTGGAGGAGGAGAACCGGAAGTGGCAGGAGCGCAACACTCAGCTTCTCAGCAAGGTACTACTACTTCTCTCTCCTCCCTATTCGTAGGCTTACCATCCGTAGTATGACCGCATTGACCCCGCCGACGTTCAATCACTCAAAGACGAGATTGAGCAATTGAAGACCCAGGTGGCCGATGCCGAGACAGGCAAGGCGGAACTAGAGAAGGCTTTCCAGACGCAGCAACAGCACGTACGTTTACCGACTGCTACATCATTGATTTTGTCCCTGAGATCTTAACAGACTGAAGCTGTCGAGAAGAATCTCCGGACGTATAAAGAATCCTATGCCAAGAACAACGAATCGTTTAGGGCACGTCTAGGTCAAATGAATGCCGAAAAATCTGCCACGACTACTGAGAGGCAACAACTCCTCGCCAAAGTCTCTGCTTTGGAATCTGAAATCAAAGCGCTTCACGAGGCCAAAGCTAGCTCCGATGCTGAAACGGCCACCGGCGCACAAACTTCTTCGGCAGAGATGGCTACTCAAGCCGCAACTATCGTCTGTGCAGTCCCATGGCGTCCTATCATCTCCCACTCACCTTTTTGTAGACTGCTCTACGCGCCGAACGCGATGCGTTGTTGGCCGAAAAGGCTACTTGGGCTGCGAACCCCAGTAGCCCGCCTTCATCCGGCGATGCAGAGGAAATGAAGCGTGCATGGGAAGCAGAAAAGGCCGAATTAGTTCATGCCCGGGACACAGCTCAAGAAGAAGTCAAGGTATTTCGTTTAGGGACTCCGAAAGCCAGATGCTGATTTTGGCCCGAGACCGCGGAAAAAAAGCTGGCCGATGCCAAGACCTCGCAGGAGAAACTGGCCCATAGGGCACGCGAGCTCATGAAGGCCCAGCAGAAGGCTGTGGAAATCCAAGAGGCTGCCGTTACTGCCGCCGTTGCTAAAGCGTTAAGCGAAGCACAAGGTCTTAGCGCAGGCGGCCCTTCCGACGATGTTGTGAAGAAACATGCCGAGGAGTTGCAAGCGCTGCAGGAGTCTTTGTCCGCGAAACATGCCGCAGAACTGAAAGCAGCGGTCGACGCTGCTCGTGCAGAGAACTCTGGCTCGAGTCCCGAAGTCGACGTTGACGCGTTGATCGCTGCCGCTATCGCCAAACACGACAAGGAGCAGGAGAAGGTTCGGCAGGACGAGATCACCGCAGCTGTTGAACGAGGACGGGCAGAAGCGGCTGCGAGGGCGAAACTCAAGGATCAGCAGCTCGTGAAGACCCAGAACAAGGTGAAGGATCTCGAGACTCAAATCCTTGGGTGGCAAAAGGAGGGGTTATTACCGACACCCACGACCCCGGCGACGTCAGCACCGGTGGCTTCTACATCTGCGTCGGCGGTTGCTCCCGCCTCCGATTCTGCGTCGGCGGCCAAACCCACGCCAGCTGCACGCGGCGGAGCCCCAGGCCCCGCGGTGCGAGGTGGTGCTGCTCGCGGAGGTGCCGCCACCCGAGGGGCCGCGCCGCGTGGGGCGCGCGGGAACCCGATGGCTGGTCGGGGAGGGGCGGCGCGCGTCCCGCCAGTTGCTCCAACGACCACTACCGCGCCGGCTCCCGCCGCCGGCGTCTCGATCATGGGTGCCGCGAAACGGCCGCGAGAGGAGGGCGCGTCTCCTGAGGACACGTTGGCGAAACGGCTAAAACCGGCCGAGCCCAGCGGGAGTAAAGCACCTGTGCAGTTGAGGCGGCCACCGCCGTCATGACCTCTTACTTATATTCTTGCTGTCAATCCTTCTTGCACTCCTGTATCACTCACTTATATCTCCTGTAACAATGCATAGTCGAGACGGTTTACTTATTTACACAAGCTATTATGTAAATGTGTATCCAGCGAATGTCGGTGCTAACAACCTCCTTTGCTATTGCTGGTACTATCGATCACCTATAGCAGTGCAAGATTTCGATTTTTTGGCCTCAATCCTCAAGGCCTCATCTCATGACCGTGAAAAGGGGGCTTATAGTCATCCGGTAAATAGTTTGAACTACAGAGGGCTGGAGGCCTGGGGCCACAAAAAATCAAAGTCGCATTTGATCGGCTTGCACTTCCCAAGTGAGACGAGTGGGTACTTTGGCGTGAGTCACTTCATTGCGGGCTCAAAGTGGGCTCAAAAATTACCTACATTGGTATCGTCATGTTCTTACATGTATGTTGGAAAGGCTCCTCAGAAAAACCGGGGTCCATCGGGTGCTCACTGAAGCTACAGGGTCGCCATCAAAAATATCTTGCCATGGTACTTCTGGGTGAACAATAGTATTGGTGTTGTACAACTAGTGTGTTTCAATGACGGATTGCAGCATGTAGAACCGTGTCGGAGCAATCTCCAAATCAAACGGCCCGTGCCTCATTGGCCGCCGAGAGTTGCCGATAGGAGGCAGCTTTCACTGCCGAAGATGCCCATGTTTCGGCTGAGGTGCCGTAGAATTTACACCAGCCCCTCGTTAAAGAACAGGGAGCTAGACAAAGCCTTATTGGTTTAATTTTTTGTCTTTTTCAAAGGACTACACCTGAAACCACTGGCAGAGCATTGGGGCGGGCCCCTAGAGTTACTAATGGAAGTTTAAGTTGCCGAGAGTGTGCCGAGAGTGCGAAACGCCGATGCGAAATTCAATCATGGCCCCCTTCTCATTCGATACGGCGAAGGTTTAAGCGGATTTGAGCTTGAGCACAGACCAGACCCGCGGCCGCCACAACATCATTGCGGTTGAACGGTGAGCAAAAGTGGTTTTGCTTGTACTGTTTCGGGGTTAGCCGAATATCCCGGCGTACCGGTCCGGAAATCACTGATCGCAATTTTGCGCTTTGACCTCTCGAACATGTCCAGCGAGTTTATTCTGTAGTTTCGCATTTTTCATCGTGAGTATTGTCGGGTTGCCCTCAATTACCGCCTTAGATTACTCATGGATTACTCTTGGACGCTCTACAAATTATCCGCTGCGTCGGCGTTCGTTGTAATGCTCAGTAAGTTCCTTGAGAAATTCCCTCGTGAAATTGCAGCGGACTCGGCAAACTGCCCCGGACTCAGGGCGCACGGATCAGCATTAAGATCAATGACACCCCGACATTGTACGCCGATCAGTCCAACGGAGGTGAAGATTCCGAGCAGCCGTCAATGATCCTACGTCGGACATGCGCCCTCCATCTACTCAGCTTGCTTATATATCCTGTGGAGAACGGACTTTGCTCGTTATGGTCATTCCGTCTCTCTGAACTCGCAAGCCTGACTGAGATCGGCAAGGGTCTTGCATGCCATGCTTTCGGGCCTAGCGAGTAAGCAAGCGCTCGTTCTCACTGTGTCCTTACCTGCCTGTCCTTTCCCGCACCCGAGTGGTATACTGAGAAAGGGTTCAGGTCCGCCTACACTGGCTTACGCTGGCTCGTTTCACGTGTGTGGGGGTATGGGGCGAACACTGCCGCGCCCTATCCCGACTTGCCCTTTGGGGCAATTTTGGTTTGCACCGCATCCCGACGCAGGCGCACTTTCCCCTTTTGGCTGCCGACGCTTACGACACTCGATCTAAAGTGTGAGATTCCAGATTCGTCTTCTCTGGCAGTATATATACTTGGCCTTCATGTTTTCTCGAAATCGGAACCCACTGTGCCTATCTCGATTCGCACAGATCTCTTTCCTCCTCGACGTCCTCTTCCCACATGTCTCGGTCGACCTCAGCTGATGATTCGGCCAGCACGAAGAAACGCTACATCTGTCCCGACTGCGACAAAGCATTCTCTACGAGCAGCCACCTGGGTCGTCATTCTCGTGTCCACACCGGGGAGAAAAACTATAAATGCAGCTTCCCTGGCTGTGAAACCAGATGTTCGAGACAGGATAATCTGCAGGCACAGTGCGCATTCTTGGATTTGAATGATACCTCCTTCTTATGTCTCTTCTAGCTATCGGGTACACCTGGCTCCCCAATCCCGCCCCAAAGGAACCAAAAAATCGGACAGCGGCAGGTCCTCTGCATCAGCGGAAACTTCCCCTGTCTCCCCCACCTCATCTACATCTTCATCCTCACCCACGACGGCACAGCAGTTCTCGCCACTAGAGATGTACCGCACCCCGGCCTCTCGTTTCTCCACCGTCTCCGCTGGAAACAGCCCACAACCCTTGATGCCTCCGCAACTGCCCCCGAGTGGCACTCCCCGCGGTCCATCGCTTCCGCTCTTCGATGGGTACGATGGGTTTTCAGAACAATTCCACCAGTATGCTTCCATCCAGAGACCGTCGTCGGGCGGATCGCGGGCGACTCGGACGCCTCCGGGGATGCCCTACCCTCGATTGCCCAGAGGCGGCATACCACCTCCCATCGTCCGCGGGAGCCCCGACGAGGCGCTTGATGGGTTCAACCCGAACATGTTGCAAGACAACCCCCCGTTCCGAAGGCATGAAAATGCGTACCCGCCGCCCGCCAGCCCGTTGAACGTTTCGATGTATCCATACCACCCCTACCCGGGGGCTCAGCACCCTTCCATGTCTCGATACCCGCCCAACGTGCCGGGGCGAAACCACACGCCGTCCCCGCCCCTCGACTTTCCCGAGCTTCACCAACTGCCGCGATAACAGTGGCTGGTCTGCAGCACCATTTGTTCTCAGAATCAATTAACGCCTAGCGCGGTTGTGTCTAGATTTTTTTTTTCCATCCTCGTCTCAAGTTCCCGTCATCTGTATTGAGCCGCCATCTTTGTAAAACATCTACCCGTGTACTTACTACCTAATATATCAATAAACGCCAATATCATCCACTTCAACCATCCTCTAGATCTCAGACGCACATTAAAACCCATCACAGACGAGTACTAAAATTCCGGGGCGAAGCCCGTCTTTGACTTGATCTTGGCGTCTGCCGCATTGTTTTGCTTGCAAATGCGGGATTGACGAATTGTTCAGAATCTAGTGAAGAATCGAGTAAATGAATTGAACATGGGGGCAAAGCACGACCTCGGAGATCCGATGGCGATTGTCTTTGCTCAGATTTCTGACGCGGCTGAGTGTGCTACCTCCCGCTCACGAGTCCCAGTAGGAGCGTAGATTCTACGTGCAGAGCCCGCTGAGCAGAGAGTACCGATACATCTTGAGATTAGGAAAAGAATGCAGCACGATGACCAGAACGACGAATAAAAGGGGCCCATATGGATTCAGTGCTCCAAAAAACGCCCATCTGCCTCATTGAGCCACCAGCGGAACACGAGGTTTCGGCTCTCAACAGGTTGCCACGCTGCCGAATTGACCATCAGGGACATCGACGTGCTGGGTCTGTGGATAAAGTGAAATTCGGTGCACGTCCGGATCGTTTCTTGGAGAAAACTTGTAGATTCCGGGGAGGCAAACCGATACCCGGTGCCTCTGAAATGTACAAAATTGCCGCGATTGTCAGCGGAGCCGGAAGACTGTCGGCTGTCGCGTGGCCGCGTGGTATAAACCACTGGTCCCTTTCCGAGTATCATAGGAATAAACATGATGGTTCCGCCAAGATTCCGCACCACGTTTTAATTACGTCAGGTTTCTTCACGTTTTGAAGCGCCTGCGCGCCTATTAGTATATACGCAGTGAATTGGCCGCCGGCGAAGTAGCGCAAAGGTAGCCGGTACTTCACGAGTACATCCAGTGCCCTTTGTAATCTGTTGCACCGGAGCCAGCAATTCCGTCCTGAGCCAAAATGGAATCAGGCGCAGCGGGCGAACCAGTATGGGGAGCACGTAGGAGTCTTTGTCGTCGCTTGTTGGAGAAGTACTTGCAATATAAGATTCAACCCGAGGAGATGCGGTTCTGCGGAATTCGGGTTCAGTGTGGAAGATCGAATCCAAGAAGAAATGATAATGAGAGACGCACAAAGTTCCAGCACAGCTGGGGCTAATAATCTCTCCCCGCACAAAATATAGCGAGTTCAAAATTACATTTCAACATTAGTTGAAACTCCGCTCACATTATTCCCACGGTTGCTGGGCAATTTGACCTGAAAGCTTGAGTTAAAAAAATATTCAACGGTACTTGGTAGCGCGGGTATGTATTGTACTCAAAAAAAACCTGGCACCTCACAGTTTATGTTGGCTCGGCTCCCGAGCAGATAGCTGAGAATGAACGGTGCCCGCTACTGAGTTGAAACTCCTGTTGAAATTCTGTCTAGGGGCCCCTAGGGTCCCTGGTGAGGATGTCGCGACGATAGAGTTCAAGCGCACTCTGAAATGTTTCATTAGAATGCGGGTGACTTGCAGGCGGCATTGAAGGCTCAGGTGGGGTCCACGACGTCCAAGTGCATTACTGGAGCCGGCATACCTGTTCCTGCCAAGTAGCAGGTGGAGGAAATTAAAAGTGTGGGCTTCTAAATGTCGGGAGAATTACGATATCCAGTGCTGGGCACGCGTTGCGACCGCGATCCCGCCGGCCGCACTTTGCACCGCACCCGACGCCCGACGACACAGCCTGATGATCACCGACGACACAGCTTCCCGACGCCGGTTAATTGAAGCGGCTCCAAATATCATATGCTGATGCGTTCCGCCACAATTGATAGCACACAGCGCCTAAGTAGCGCCTAAGTGCTTGAAGCGCTCAGTGGCGCCTGTTGGGTCGCGTTTCAAACGGGTGTTGTTCCGCTTCGGTACCCTGTCAACTGGAATGTGGGCCTCGATCAGTGCCTGTTTAGACAAGAATTCCGCCAGCTCTAGCATTTCCGTCGTCTAGCGCAGCGAACGAGATGAAGGTGTGAGACAACTCAGACATGAGCCAAGATGGCCATGGACAACAAGTGCAAACAAGACCCTCAAACCAAACCAGTATGTCGAAAATGCACCTCGCGCCGAACTTGGAGCTTATTCCTCAGCCGTAGTGGACTCTTCCAAGGCGGCTATACATACATCGTCCATACCGCTGGCCAATGGCACCTCACCACCCGCTCCGACGCCTGGGATGTCTCCGGAGCTCGAACAGACTCTCGCGCTACTCTCCTCACACCGTGCGGTCCTAGGATACATCCTGCTGGGACGCGGGCACCCCGTAAGCATCATACGCCACTCCGGTGTTGTCTTCGAGGGCGAGCAGGGGAAAAAATACGCAAGCGCGATTGGGCGGATCGTCGAAAGCGTCCAGGCGGGACTGGAGGAGGTGCACACCGGCGACGGCGATGCGGTGCGTCCCTCACTCTCTTTGCCACCAGCAGGTATTGATATCGCTACGTTCGCAGGATGACCTGCGGTTCCTACGAATCCGAACGAAACGACACGAAATTATGATCTCGCCAGGTTCGTTCCCGTATTTGTAGTATACTCTCCGCGTTCGCTAACCGATGTCCCCATAGACGACCGGTATCTACTCGCGGTTTTGCACGATCCATCATTATGATATCGTGGCGAGTGTTCTCGATTTCTCTGTACATCTATGGGACTTCTTTTGGATAATTTATCTCCCTCTAATCCTCTTGTCTACCGCGAACTGCACACATCGAGACCTCGATTCTACCTCTAGGATACCCCGTCTCACGGAACTTCTATAATGATTAAACCCGTGTACGGCGATTTCTACTGTAAAGCTGTCCTCACATCATCTCGATCCAGAACTTCCACAAGCTCTGTGTAACGTGATCTGCTTTAGCAACTCGCAGTTGACATGGAATGGAATCGATCCGGGAAGGGTTGAGAAATATTCCAGAGTTTCTAGGCGTCAAGTATTTCGCCACAATTCGCGTTTCCTTGAGTCGCCGAGCCTAGCCTCGAGTTCATTACCAGATCCCATGGTCCGTCCTCGTCGTTCTGCCTACGGGTCCAGGCCATCACCAGTTCAGAACCAATTCCGAACGTTTATTGAAGTCATGATCTTATATTCATTCCTCAGGCTAGTCCTCATGCTTGCTCAGCGACTACGACTCCCGGTTCAGCTTGAAACGGTGCCGGGCGTCTTCATAATCGCAGAATGATTAGCGAAATGCATCGATCATCTGCACATTGAACTTATTCTAGTTGCGAGACTCCTCTATACTTTCGGCTTTCATGCTTGCTCAGCGAGCTTTGCGAGGTCCAGGTAACTTGAACCGGTACCGGGGGTGTCTTCGTCAGCGCGAAATGCATTTTATAAATTCGGGCTGGCGTTGAGGCTTTCCTCATTTTCTTTTTACAATGTCCAGCATACGAAGCATCCTCGTCACCGGGTCGAACCAAGGCGAGTGTCTCATTATTTTTCTCCAAAAAATGGGACCGCTGAACAGTACCTCCAGGTCTGGGAATGCATACCGTGCACCAACTGGCGATGACGCCGGATGTGATTGTGTTCATGGGTGAGACCGCCCCGTTCGCACAGGGCTCGAAGCACTAAAATGAGGACAGGATCCCGCAAGTTGGCGGCCGCTGAGGAGGCGCTAGCTAAATTCGCGTCGAAGATTCACCCTTCGTCTACAGTCGTGCCCGTCCAATTCGACATCACCGACGACGCGTCGGTCAAGAACGCGCACGCGTTTATTGCCAAGTATCTACAGGAAAAGGACCTCGCGGGCCTCGACGTCCTGGTCAACAAGCAAATCGTATTTTTTAGCTGCGGCGCTTCAATTCTGACAGCACTTCAGCGCGGCGACCGGGGTGAACACCTTCGAGGAAGTCTACGCAGTGAATGTCTTCGGAACCGCCAGGATAACGGCCGCCATCCGCCCGATCTTGAAGAACGGCGGCACGATCCTCAATATCTCGTCAGTTCTTGGGACCTCCACACTTCACGCAATGAGACCACCGGTGCTGCCAGTTGACACGTTCTTGCCGATTCACGTGTATTACAACTCAAGCAAGGCTGCAATTAATTCGCTGACGGTGCAGTGGGCCCAGCAGGAGGAGCAGAAGGGATCCGGGATTCGCGTCGTGTCGGTATGCCCTGGTACGTGTGCTCATTTCCTGACGGGGCACCCCTCACCCGCACGGCCAGGCCACAACGCGACGAATCTAAACAACTGCGCTTGGACGATGAGCCCTGCTGACGGGTGCAAGGTCATTGTCAAGGAGGCGCTGGCGACGCAAGGGAAAAGTTGTGTCTTCATCCATAAGGATGGACAGTACCCGTGGTGAAGCGGGTTGCAGTAAACATGTGTATTACCTGTACTGAATCAATATATTGCGCCGTGCGCTCGCCAAGTCTTTACACCAAGGACAGGGAATAGTCTGCAGAGATTCGATTACTCGGCAAAATGGCAACCAATAAGTTACTCGAGTTGAAACTACGGCCCACGTCCACCCATTACATGTGCCCATACTGTACGCTGTACATAGCCGTTCCGAACATGCAATACATGGCAGCGTCGTTACACACTACTCCTCGAGGCATTATGCCCCACCTCACGCCTATAAGCCCTCCAATATCCCGGCGCTCTTCCACCGCTCCCAGAGCAGACCAACGCCCACAGGCGCACTCGGCTCCCCGCGGATATCACGCTCGTCGAAGAGGTGGTACTGCGTCCCGAACGACAAAAAATGCGCGAACATCGAGTTGAAGTGCGGCTCCGCGCGGAGGTGGAGGATCTGCGGGTAGTGCGCATGGTAGAGGTGCGCGAAGACGCGCAGGAGCTGGAGGTACACCTGCCGGATCGTCGCGGGGAAGTTGTCCTTGTCAAACGCCTGGCCTGGACAGCGACAGGACAGGACACGGGGGATCAATCAGTTCAGCGCGCATGGCGGCTGCAGAGCCGAGAGCGAGGGTACACGCACTGGTCCGGGTGGGGAAGACGTTCTCGTCGTCGAGGAGGGTCTGGATGTTGGACATGACCGAATCGATGTAGGTCGGCGCGGAGAGGGGCACCTTCTTGCGGTCCTGCATCCAGGTATAGCTCAATCTGCGGGTCCATGAGCATGGCGCGTGCTGCCGCGAATATATAGAGAACGTACGTTGGGCCAGCCGACATCGTAGGGCAACTTTGCTGCGTGCAGCACTCGGTCAGCACGCCGTAGAATTCGTTCAGATTCGTGTAAAAGTCGTAAACTAGCAGCCAGGTCAGCATGGATTCAGCCGGGGGTCATTCATTAGATGCGGCGCTCACTGTTGACGGCGACCCATTCGTTCCCGTCGACGTACTTTGGCTGCATCACGATCGTCTTGAAGTTGCCCTTGACGAGCGCGGCATCGGCGAACGGGCGCGACAGGTAGAGTGGCTTAGGCCCCGGGCTACCGCCGGGCGAGGGGGGCTCGGATCCCATCGAATCTTTGCGGCCCAAAGTGCCAGTCGGCGTGGGCGACCGCTTGGATCGCGTTGGCGCGCGATTTCTACTATTGAATAGTTCGAATACAGGCTAACCAACATGGTCAAGAATCACTGACTTGAAAAACGACATGCGGGAGCAGGATGAGGGTGAGGAGCAGGCGCTTAACGACCATGTCAAGTGATCGCCCAGATCGGTCCTCGCACAAATTCCCTCGAGACGGAAACATTATTTTCTCTAAAGTGCAGCGGAAAGTGTAATAGCAGAGCTTATATATAGTCAAAGCGATGGAGTGTGCGACTAGCTACCCAAGCCCAGCTTGAATATCTGATGATTAGATATGCGCGAACGAGAGCAGGGCTGGGAGGCGATCAGCCTCCGAGAATGCCCATCCCCTTCCAACGTTCTGACAGAGCGCCGACGCCGACGGGGGCAGACGAGGACCCGCGCAGGTCCTTCATCTCGAGCAGCTCAAACTCGCTCCCAAAGGCGAGGAAGTGAGCGAAGAGCGAGTTAAAATGCGGCTCTGAGCGCAGGTGGAGTATCTGCGCATAATGCGCGTGGTAGATGTGCGCGAACACGCGCAGGAGCTGACGGTAGATATGCTTCACGGTGGACGGGAACGAGGGGGGGAAGTCCTGGCCTGTGTCATGTGCACGGTGAGGTTGGCTGCGGAGAATAAGTGCGGCCACGAACCAGACTTGGTGGGGAAGACGTTGTCATCGTCCAGCATATTTTGAACCCAGGTCATCACGTAGTCGATGTAGGTAGGTGCAGGTAGGTGCACATGCTTGCGATCTTGGTTGATCCAAGTGTAATTTAATCTGGGGCGAGCGGTCAACGAACGAAGTCGCTTCAGCGAGCGAAGGCATGTACGTCGTCCCGGCAGACATGGTGGGGCAGTTCTGCTGTGTGCAGAACTCGGTGAGCACACCGTAAAACTCGTTCAAGTTGGTATAGAAATCGAAGACTAGATGGAAGCTAAGTCAGAGTGAAAATTTGGGTGAAAACGGGGAACCGACTGAAAAAAAGCAGTTTTTAATGAATAAATGTTCTGCGACGAAACGGAGTGCACACACCTGTTGACCGCAACCCATTCCATTATATCGACGTATTTCGGAAGCATAACGATCGTCTTGAAGTTTCCCTTGACGAGTGCAGCCTCAACAAAGGGGCTACAGAGGTAGAGCGGTTTCTGGGCCTGCTGTTGCGGCGCAGAAGGGGCCGGCTTGGACGCCTGTAGGTCTGGGGGAAACGTGGCCGATGTGGGCGTCGGGGAGCGCTTCGCGTTCCGGGGTGCGCGGCTCATAGAACGCCTGGATCGCGCGAATTAGCTGCTTGAAAAGCTGGCCGAGTGAATGAACAGACCCAATCGAGTTGAAGAAAGACATGTTGGTCGAATACTGAAGTGAACCAGTCTAACAACAGTCTTGTAGTGCCCCGGGCTAGACAAACGGGACCGAGAGGGAGACAAGGTGGGACTGAGAAGGAGGGGGTGAGGAGGCAAGGCACAGATCAACCTTCTTCGCGATCATTCCACCTGTCACGTTTCCTCAATTTCCGTACATGGGTCTCGATTTATTCACTCCGCGGGGTCTAATCTAGGTGGGTCCTGGTGGACCACTCTTAATAATCGCGGAATTCTTTGCTTCCTTGGCGAGCGCGACTCTTAACAAACGCAACTTCCTTGGTGAGCGCTCGGTCTTGCACCCGACCGTTGGGAGTGGACTCCGAGTCATCGTCCCCGTGTAATTGTTCAATTTCGTCGCACTGAAGCCTTGGGCCTGCAGCTACGCGATTGCTCGACCTGGATTCCACGATTTCAGGGAAAAGGAATCTTTTTGGAAGCCTCTAGCCGTTTACAAGGTCGAATAATAGACTCATAAATCAGCCAAAATTTCGGTTGCAATGGCGTAGTCGAGTGGGAGGCCCGATGACTTGAAAAGCACTTACTTGAAGTCCTGGGTGTTCGGAAACTGTACGTTGACCGCCTGCGTCCGGAATTCTCGTCACCCTGATCAGGACCTGGACAAGGCCTTGGAGACGGGGATGTTGTAATGACTTTGATTGACGCCTCAGGAAACGAAGTTAATATTGGATGAATCGTCCATGAATCGTGGACTATGCGAGCGGCTGTTGGGTTTAAAGGTGCAACTCGCCATGATAAAAATCGAGGACGATCGAAGACCAAAACTCTCCACGACATCGGGCTATTCGATATTGATTACAGGGGAGATCGATTCAAATTCACCTTTGGCAAGTTTGAACTCTGTCCTTTTGTTGGGAAAAAAAATACAACGCACCATGCACACAGTTTATTATTTACGAGCGAGATACACTGTAGATGCAGGAGCAGTCTCTGCTGTCATCCGAAACCTCACCACGGCCACTCCCCACCCTCTTTAACAAACGCAGAAGTCTTTCCTTCCTTGGCGAGCGCTTCCCGGACCATGACCTTGCACCCGTCCGCGGGGCTCCTCGTCCCCGCGTAATTGTTCAAATTCGTCGCGTTGAAGCCTTAAATGGATGTGTGGGTGACAGTGTCAGATGGGCAGTGAGCACACGCACCAGGGCATATCGACAAGACGCGAATCCCCGATTCCTTCAGCTCCTCCTGCTGCGCCCACTGTACCGTCAGCGAGTTCAAAGCAGCCTTGCTCGAACTATAATACATGTGAACCGGTAAAAAAGTGTGGACCGGCAGCACCGGGGGTCTCGTCGCGTGTAGCGTCATGGATCCAAGACCGGACGAGATGTTGAGGATCGTGCCGCCGTTGTTCAAAATGGGGCGGATTGCCTCTGTTATCTTGGCGGTTCCAAAGACATTGGTTGCGTATGTTTCCTCGAAGGTCTTCCCGCCGATCGCCGCGCTGAATGACTGTCAGTAGAAAGCAGCGCCGGTAAAAACTTCAGACTTGCTTGTTGACCAGGACGTCGAGGCCCGCAAGGTTCTTTTCTTGCAGGTATTTGGAGATAAACGCGTGTACGTTCTTGACCGACGCGTCGTCGGTGATGTCGAGTTGGACGGGCACGACTATAGACGAAGGGTGAATATCCGACGCGAATTTAGCCAGCGCCTCCTCAGCTGCCGCCAACTTGCGGGATCCTGTCCTCGTTTTAGTTCCTCGAGCCCTGTGCAAGCCTGGCGGTCTCACCCATGAACACAATCACATCCGGCGTCATCGCCAGTTGGTGCACGGTATGCATCCCCAAACCTGAATTCAGAGGTACCATCAATACCCCTTTTTCTGGAGGGAAATAACGAGGCGCTCGCCTTGGTTCGCCCCGGTGACAAGGATGCTTCGTATGTTGGACATGGTAGATTGAACGACAGATACTGTCGTTGAACTACTTATACTACTTACTAACATGACGATCGCGCTCGGCCTCGGTTGTTCAACCGGCGGCTATCGTAATGACTCTTTCCTAACTCCCGGTAAGGTACTGGTCTCATGCTCTTAGCAAGATCTTAGCAAGCTTGTAAGTTAGCAAGCCAATTTTCGGGCCGCTTCGTCAGCAGTTTTCAGGTCAGCTTTTAAATTTAAATTCATGTTGATCTTTAAGTTTAAATTTTGTGAACACGGCGAAAAATCAGTCGCTGAGGCGCAGACCGAACGGAGGAGACATCCTAATTTCCTAGTGATCTTAGTAGGCGTATAAACAGCCAACTATTAAATTTATTAGGTACCTACCCTCGACCGTTTGGGTCCCCTTTGAATTTTGGGTTGATATTATCAGGGTAAAAGACCTTGAAGGTAGCGCTCGCTGGCCTTACTAGTTTTATTTCGTGAACCAGTCAGCGCCAGAAGATCGAATTACCTGACGTGGATGCTATACTCGACCCGGATTCCACCTTTGCATAAAAAATGAATCTTCTGGGGAGCCTCCATTCGTTCCAACGTCAGAATACAGAATAAATCAGCCAAAATTTCGGTTGCAATGGCGTAGTCGAGTGGGAGGCCCGATGACCTTGAAAGTACTTACTTGAAGTGCGAGGCGTTCGGAAAGCGTACGTTGCCCAGGCTTTCTGATTGCGTCCCTCAACCTGATCAGGAGAAGAAAGGGAAACCATGGGATGTTGTAATGGGCTTGAGGCTAGGCTTGGCGCCTCGTTGAAGTCCCTCATTTCACCACGACGGTTATCTCGAACGTTTCGATTCCAGAGATCAATTTAAACGGAGATCCGGAAATTTGAACGGCACACAAAAAAATGGAACGCACCATGCACAAAGTGCACTATTTACAGGCCATACACACCGTAAAAGCGTGAGCAGTCTTTACCGTCAAAGTGTGCCCGAAAATTCACCACGGCCACTCCCCATCCTGCTTGATAAACACAGAGGTCTTCCCTTCCTTGGCAAGCGCCTCCTTGACAATGACCTTGCACCCGTCGGCGGGGTCCTTCGACCCAGTGTACCTATTCAAATTTGTTGCATTGTGGCCTGGAGGTGCGGTGAGCGACGCCCGCCAGACACCGAGCACACATACCAGGGCATATCGACACGACGCGAATCCCCGATCCTTTCTGCTCCTCCTGGAGCGCCCACTGCACCGTCAGCGAGTTCAGCGCGGCTTTGCTTGCGCCGTAGAACGGGGATCGGGTCACAGGCCACACGGGCGGTCTCTGAGAGTAAAGCGACATCGAACCAAGACCGGACGAGATGTTGAGGATCGCGCCGCCTTTATTTAAGATCGGTCGTATCGCGTCCGTTATCCTGGCAGTTCCGAAAACGTTGACTGCGAATGTTTCTTCGAAGGTTTTTCCTATGATTCCGGCGCTAGATGGCTGTCAGAAGAAAGTGAGGGTAGAGGAAACAAGCTCGACTTGCTTGTTGACCAGGACGTCGAGACCGGGGAGATCATTCTCCTGCAGGTATTTGGCTATAAACGCGTGCGCATTTTTGACAGACGCGTCGTCGGTAATGTCGAGTTGGACGGGCACAACTTTGGACGAAGGGTGGATATCCGACGCGAATTTAGCCAGTGCCTCCTCGGCGGCTGCCAACTTGCGTGATCCTGTCCAAGCATTAATTCCTCGCCGCCTTGGACCTGACCGTCTCACCCATGAACAGAAGCACCTCCGGCGTCGCCGCCAGTTGATGCACGGTGTGCATTCCGAGGCCTGGTAAACATTTCGGCGCGTCACTGCTCCCAATCTTTCCACGAAAAAAAAAACTACTCGCCTTGGTTCGAGCCGGTAACGAGGAAACTTCGTACGGTGGCCATTGTAAAGAGGAATCAGCTCAACCACGGATAGCCCCAGATCGGATTATAAAGAGCACATCGGTTGTTGAACCGTGGTCGACGTGAGCTTAATGAGTAATGCGGCCCACCGATGGACAGCCGCGAGAATGTTATGTAGCCGGAGCAAGAAAGCGAAGTCCGGCAACAGGAGGTTGCGGCCGTGTGGCTCGCTTGAAGCGCCCTTGACAAAAGCGACGGGACTGTGGAGGCCGCTTTAAAACTCCGCTCTGCCATCTGCCAGGGCAAGGCGACGGCTGTAGTTCGGCACAGGCCGCGGCACAACCCCGGCACGCTTTGTGCTCTTTCGTTTCTACCTTGACTGTCATGTTCTTCCTGCATAAGTCCCGTCTGTCGCCTTCGGATCGCTTTTGCGGAGCTTGGAAACCCTCGAGGAAGTCGTCCTGCCATCCGCCATCTGAGGCCTTTCAGATTTCTTGACCCCTAAAGTTACTGCATTCTTGGAAGCCAATCGATTTCAAGGCAAGGAGCGCTCCATCTGCGGCCTCGGTGCAAAAATCTTTCTCGTAGTACTTATCATGGACGAAGATCTAACACTGATTTGCCATTCCGTTCCAGAAGGATTCGAAGGTGAGTTTTCAGTGCACCTCCGATTCAATCTACCGCGGTTGCGTGATCTGAATATGTAGTTCGACACGACGCTCCGACGGCAGTTCAGAAAGCCTGCGCTGAAAAAGCACCTCTTGGACCTCACGTGTGGGTTCAAGCTCACGCCATTTGAACAGGGTCCTTCCAATGACATGGTTACGGCGCCGAAGGCAATTAATTACCACTCGAGATCCTTGTCCTTGTTGAAAAAGACCGCTGTCCTCCCCTCTTTCTCCAACGCCGTCTTCACAATGACTTGACATCCCTCCGCAGGAGACATCGTTCCGGTCCAACCGTTGAGTCGCGTGTAATTGTAACCTTGCACAGAGGCGGAATGAGCTCCAAACCTGCAAACCAAATTCATGACGCCCTACCGGGACATATCGACACCACGCGTATACCGGAGCCCTTCTTCTGCTCTTCTACGGCCCAATTAGCCGTCATATTGTTCAACGCACTTTTGCTGGAGCCGTATGCATGAGCAACGAGCAGGCCAGGTACGTTCACGACGCTGGATACGGATCCCATCGTTGAAGAGATGTTGACGATGGCGCCATTGTTGTTGATGAGAGGGCGGATAGCTTCGGTGATGGCAACTGTGCCAAAGACGTTGACCTCGTACGTTTCTCTGAACGATGGAACAAGAATCGCGGCACTGAATGTTGACCGCATCAATAAACGCCAGTGCATTCACACGGAAATTGACTTGTTTATCAGCACATCGAGTCCTGGGATGTTCCTTGTGCTGAGGTACGATGAAATAAAGGTGTGCGCCGCGCTGATCGAGTTCGCGTCGGTGATATCGAGCTGCACTGGCACGACCACCGAAGTTGCATGAATGTCCGAAGCGAAAGTGGCCAGAGCCTCTTCAGCTGCGGTTAGTTTTCGGGATCCTGGTGGGTCAAAAACTGAGATTCTATTGAGAACCCTGACGTGAGACGCCCACCCATGAACACAAGAACATCCGGCGTCATGGAAAGCTGATGAACGGTGTTCATTCCCAGGCCTGCGTAATCGCGGTAAGTCTGGATTGGAGAGCAGGAAATTATACCTTGCCTCGGTTGGCCCCGGTGACGAGAATGGTGCGGGGGGTCGTCATGGTTGGAAGAGAAGAATAATACACAGGGAAAAGAAGCTGACTGAGATCGGCACTCAGTCGTTTTTCCGGCAGAATCGTGGGTTGAATACTGATGAGCTCAAATGGCGAGCAGAAGGACAACATGCGCAGGGTGTATCAAACGGATCCATGCCTCGAAACATAACTTTCAGGCCACACCATAAAACGATTTATTTGGCGAGAGTTTGAAGTCAATTTGAAGTAGTAGCCGGTAGCCTCCGTCAATGACAAGTAATTTACTGAGGCCTAAGGCTTGGAATCTTGACAAATCTGAAATCCTGGGAATTCTGGCAGTTGTATTCCAGGGTGGTGGACTGCGGAACGTCGTGGGCGAAATAATATCAAAATTTTAAAATCTGTGCTGCCGGTCCGCCGATCTCGGATCAGTTCTCGATCGCACCGACATGAGCCGCGGCTGCACTGCGGTGGTTGTGCGGTGGTTCCGATTGTCACCGAACGACCACCCCAACCGTTCAGGTGCTTCACATCGATCCAACCTCGGGCGTCACGACTTTATGCAGCTTTCCGGAGTCCAAACGTTGGATTTGACGGGGGTTTACTGTAGTACGAGTTGGGCTGAAATCGTGTGTGAAAGACTTTCATGGCTAGCCGTGGCTGATCCTCCACATCTCATTGTATGGCTAGGGCTTTCCAATTGACCTGACCGAGGTAGTAATTTCTAAGCTCGTAAGTATATATCGTATCTCGTTATAACTACAACCTCACCTCATATATACATTTCAGAGCCAATTGATGTTATTCTTCCTGAATTATCTAACACAAATCCAGGTATTCAAGGTGCCGAGTCTCTCTGGGCGGTGAAGTCTCGGGCACAATCCCGGTTCGCGAGCCTCAAGAAATCCTAGGCCCGACCATTGGCCCGACTTGAGCCTGACATCGGATCGGAGGCCTGGGTCAGGCTCGGAACTTGGAAACCTGGGCAATACGAGTCAGGAATATCGCACATTCCTTCAAGTTGCGCTCAGGATTTTAGGACCACTAGCAGACCCTCGATGTTCAGTTTTTCTGCTGTCTCCTCTCAAGCAATCTGAAACGGCCTCCCTCGCACGCCTCCTCGGTCCCTATAGCTCATTATGGGGATATCCATTTTGAATGGTCGTCATCACAAGCCTATGCGTTCTGCCTGGAGCTAAAATCCCTCATCGAATGTTCTGGTTGCACCACTGGCAAGACCCCCCGCGCTCATTGAACTGCGTGCTTTACTTTTTTTTCCACTGGAGTGCAACAACTGTCCCTTCTTTCTATCCACGAACCTTCCTGACCAAAACCTGCGACCTTACGCAAACACAAAAGGCGACACGACAGGACCGAATGCGCGAAATATGCCATTCACCTCCCAAGCTATTGGTCGATCAATTGTCTCATGTTTGTTCAAGTTCGCAACCTTAAATATGTGAGATAGTCTCAACTTAGAATGCCGTTCTCCTTCTGTTGTTCCGCATCATGGCTTCCCCTTTATCTTTGGAAAGTGCACTCAACAAGAAGCGTACTGCGGTGAAACTGAGCGGGTTCGCTCTGCTCGCTCTTAGTTTTCAAACATTGGGTACGAATTCTATCGTACTGTATTGCCATGGACTCATAATCTTTAGGAATCATATATTCCGATATTGGGACCAGCCCGCTGTACGTTTTGAACGGCATCTGGTCCAGCTCGGATCCTCCCCCCTCGAAAGAGGATGTGCTCGGGGGTGTCAGCGCCATTGTCTGGGCGCTCACTCTTGCTCCATTGATCAAATATGTGAGTCTACGGGCCCATCCGCTGCTGCTCCCCTATCTCATGCTCGCTGAACTAGGTGTTCATCTCTTTATACTTCGGTACCCAGGAAGGTGAATGTTTCCAGGGATGTTCTTGTTCCAAAACTCACTGTGCGTGTAGGAGAGGGAGGTTCATATGCATTGTATCAGGGACTGTACCCTCCGGATGATTACGATGGGAATCTCGACCGCACTCTGACGGGGGACAGCTACAAATTAGCAAGCCATAAACCCGCCGCCATCAGCGAACGGTTTCGTATACCTTTGCTCGCCTGGGTAACAATCCCACCTTGAAATTTGCTCATTAACTGATTTTGGTCTTCAGGGCTTGTTTGGAACTGCGTAAGTCAAACCTGGTCTTGCGGTCAATTGATGTTCACCTGGCATTCCCAGGCTCACAATAGCGGACGGAGCTTTCACCCCTGCCGTTGTAAGTTTCTTTTCCCGCTTGGGAACCTGAATGTAAACTAATAGATGGATCCAGAGTGTTACTAGCGCCGTCGGCGGGATCGCGGTGGCAAAAGCGTCTGTAACAGAGCAGATTGTTCCCATTTCTATCGTCATCCTTCTTGTGCTCTTTATTGCACAAAGGTTCGGAACCTCTGGTCTGGCTTTCCTGTTCGCCCCAAGTATGTGCCAATGGTATTTGAGCCTTCGTCACATCTCACCCTTCTTCTTCAGTTGCTTGCATTTGGTTCCTGCTGTTGGCAGGTACGGGAATATACAACATCACTTCCTACCCCGGCATTTTCCGCGCGTTCGACCCTTCGCGTGCAGTCATGCGTGCGTTCATCAACTGTTTGGTCCCGACAATGCATTCATTTCCAATTGTCCAGTCTTTGTCCGCACCGGCGACTACGATATCCTCGCCGGAGTTCTGTTGGCCGTCACAGGTAGTCCCTCATGGGCCTACGATATAACAATCTCTAACTCCACCTTGCGCAGGTTGCGAAGCTATATTTGCCAAGTTAGTTTCATCTCTTCGTTGTCTTCGTTTCCCTCATAGAAGCCCTCAGCCTCGGCCAGTTTAACGCCACGTCAATTCGGGTCAGTTTCCCTTTCTTTGAGGTGCACCTCTTCCTGATGTAGTTTCAGATGTCTTTCGGTGGATTCGTTTATCCGTCTTTGATCCTCGCGTATCTGGGGCAAGGGGCCCGACTAATCCACGATGGCGACGCGGTGATAAGCAACATATTTTACAAGACTATCCCCGGGCCGGCAAACGGGCCATTGTTCTGGTATGAATTGCAAGTCAGTCGAAGGAAACACAGAGTTGATTATTCTGTTCACAGGATTGTTTTCGTCTTCGCGATCCTTGCTACAGTGAGTTTACCTCCCCACTCACATTTTGATTGCGGACACTAATTAAATTACCAAGGTGATCGCGTCGCAAGCTATGATAACCGCGACTTTCTCTCTCGTTCAGCAGCTTGTCAATATGAAAGCACTGCCTTCCCTTAAAATGGAATACACCTCCGAGACGATCCAGGGTCAGGTGTACATTCCCGTCGTCAATTGGACCGTCATGGTTGTGACAATAATCATTGTCGCCGCATTCGCCAATCTCGCCGCCCTCACCAATGCATATGGGTTTTGTGTGGCTACCGTGATGTTCTCGACGACTATTTTGCTCGCGGTGCAGATGCGCTGGGTCAAACACTGGCCGGTGGTTGTTGCCCTGGGGTACTTCATCTTTTACGGCTTTATCGATGGACTATTCTGGGGTGCTTCGTTGAAAAAAGTACCTCGCGGGGCGTGGGTCCCTCTGATGATCGGCGCTATCCTGTGCGTAATGATGTCTTTACTTAGGTTTGCGTGCTGAATTCTGCACAGCATGACCCTGATGTCTTTCTGGACGTGGGCGAAGGTAAAAAAACACCGGCAGTCAGTTTGGAACGCATGACTGATCAGGTATGTAGGGACTTGAAGACAAATTCGATGGAAAAAATCGCCTCAATCTCAGAAATTTTATCCATCTGGATCCCGACTCGGTGGGTGAAGAAGAAGATGAGGAGGAAGGGGAAGAGGAAGCGACAGAGGCTGGGAGCATGCATCGTCACAGGAAGTCCAGGGATTCGAAGTATTACTATACGCTGGAACACGACGAGAAGGAAGAAAAACATTCCCTGGCAATGCTTCCGACTTGTGCCGTCTTCCATAAGATTGCGCGAGGTCAAGGAGTTCCTCATACCTTTGTTGGTATGTTTTTCATTCTCCGTCTCATTGATCGCTGTTCTGATTCGTGCACAGGCTTCATCCGCCAGTGGCCTGCCCTTCCTCGCGTCGTTGTATGTACTATCATCATCGGCGACTTTCTGAACCTAACTGTTTTCCAGATCTTCTTGTCTGTATCCGTTGTTCCTATTGCCCGAGTCCCTCGCGAGGAGCGTTACGCGATCACCAAAGTCCGAACCGTGGCAGGTAATCTTAGCGATGACTTCAGTCTTGATTGGTGTCTGATTGACTGCAAGGATTCTATGGGGTCACCGCCTATCTAGGATTCAGAGAGCATTTTGACATCCGGGTAATCCTATCCTTGCTTACACTATTCCATCGTCTCTAAATTTCAACGTAGGTCGGGGATATCATTGAGGAAATCTGCGCACTCGAACTGCAAATGGACCCGAGGCAGCTCTCAGGGACTGTCGAGGAAATCCGAAAGGCCGCGCTCTCTACGACGCATATGTGCGTGTCTCTCCGTATTTTGATTTTGTCCTTATTCAACAGTCCTTTCTCAGAGCACCCCACTACCATGTCATCAGCAAACGCATACATGTCGGCAGGCTCACTTTCGCGCTGAATTGGATCCGGAAATATCTGATCGAAGATATCTACCGTCGTTTATGTACGCTCGCTCATCATTTGCCTCGGCACGCGCTTACGCCAAAACTTAGCCACGATATTCCCGGAAACTGGAAATTGGCTTTTTGCGGAAGAGTGAGTGCAATTCGGTCGCGAAGAATTTATCTGATGGTTACTTATTCCAGGATCATACGTGTCGGCATCAGCGCCGAGATCTGAAGGTTGGTTTAGACGGTACTTATACATTTATTTAGTGGAATTCATGGCAAACAATCCTATATATCCGACTAGAGCTACTCAATCTAGTATGCATACCTTGTATCGCACGCAACACTCATTAGACGTTAAATTGTTGGTTCAATTGACCATATTCACGAGAATGGGTGCTGGACCGTCCTGCCATGACAAGAAAACCCATTCTCACCCCGGAGGCGCACAACAGCCAACTGAGCTCTCCCGGGGGAGAAAAAGTCTTCAGAAGACCGGCGCGGTCACCGTGAAGTTCTCATAGAACATTGCCATGGGGTGGAGTTCCGAATTGGCCAACGAATAATATCTTCAAGTTAGCTGCCCGGCGACAGGCAAGTTGCTTCCTCCGAGGTGGGACAGGTAAGGAGACCGAAGGCGATGCCCACTTCAATTGAACCCTCGCTATATTCCTCAGCAGTGTTAATATGACGCTTTCTTCAACAGGCGCTGGCAAACGCGCTGGCAGCACTACAGATCTAGATTAAATACAAGAGGACAAGTATACGAGAAGGATCGGATCAGGAAATGAAATCGTGCGAGTCGGGAACATGAAGTATAGGTGAGGGCCCGAATGGCGGCAGGAATGCACGCATAATTCCGCGTAGAGAGGAACGGAGTCGGTGAAGTTCCGAGTCGGAAGCAAGAAGGGTCCAGTGGGCCCCGTGAAGCTCCCGCAAAACAGTTGTCCGGAAGATAAGCTTTGTGATATCCTCGTCCGAACGTAAGCTTTTTAGGTCAAATTTTGAGAAACACTGTCCGGCGATAAGCTTTTGTATGGAACGCATTTCGCAGATATTAGCAAATCTCACGCTGTTACCAAGATTAAGTTGTACACGCTCTCCACGATGCCCGACGGTGCCGCCAGGCTGGGACAGCGACAAAAAGCGGATTCCTGATCGATTTTGGTTCATGTTCGCCCAAAAATTGGGTCCAGTGCGCGAATAATTAAACTTGAAAAAGTTGAAGTTCAACTTGAACATTCCGTAATATGCATCTGATCGGAACAACGGCCCCGTCCCGCTTACTTCTTGCCACGAAGCCTGAGCACTGAGCGCTGAGCTCTGAGCCTGCTCTCTTTCTCTCGAATATGCACTAATTATTCCGCGCATATCAATCCCTGAAGATACCTCTGACAACCGTTTTTCCCACTTCGAATATTATTCTGGCGATGCTCAAGAGTCGTTTTCCATGATCACACTGGTACGCAAGCTACTAGCATAGTTGCAGTTCTTCTCGGACTCGACCCCGAGAAATCTTTCGAAGAGCAATTAATTGATTCCAGCTCGAAGCTCAGCGGTTCAACATGCCGAGTAGCAACCTACTACGGGATGCCGCGGCATGACGTCGTTTTATTTCTAGCCGCGGCAACTCGGTCGTTTATCACAAGCTTTTACCAGACGCCTCTTGCCCGCCTCCGCTCTTCTCGTTGCCCGACGACGATGTGCCCTTGATCAGACTCGGGAGAAATTTCAACCGTCGACATCAAATTTGCTTTAATATCTCAACCTTTCATCGCTGGGCGTAGGATTGCCGGGACTGAGGCAGATAGGCAGTAGGATAAATGTAGAGTATGCACTTGTCGTTACTGTTAATCCATGTGTCCCAACTGTCAACGGCGCGTACAACCAACGAACGATATTTTGAGGAAAATGACACGGACCCTTTCTCAACAAAATGGACGCGTATGGAACTGACTGATGGGATGATTACATCATCTCTAGCGTCTCTCCTTTCATGACCTAAAATGGACGTAAAGCATTCATCGTCGACCTCTCTCTTGCCACCAACCGTCCACGGGGAGCATATCTACCTTTCAAAAGTTACATCCCAACCGAAGCTCACAGGCTTGAACGAGGAATTTGATACCCCACATAGCCCCACACTTTTGGTGATCGTCAAGGCGGTCACGCGAACAGTCTGCACGCCGTTCCATCCATCTTTCGCGTGCTCATCAAACGCTCTCGGACCCTTGCTCGGAGCGGTCTATAAATGGCCGGAGACCTCTATAAAGACGCCGCGTGGTCGCTCTACTCGTTTGCTTGCAATAAGGTTCAAGACCTTGCACAGACGAAAATGCGCGTCTTTCTTTTCTCTGCGCTCTCGGTGTCCTGCACGGTCCTAGCTCAGACCTCGGTCGACTCCTATGTCGCCACCGAGTCCCCCATCGCGAAGGCCGGTCTCCTGGCGAACATTGGAGCGAATGGTGCCAAGTCTTCCGGAGCATCGGTGTGTCGGCATATATAATCTTTCTCAACGTCTCCTGAATTTCCTCCAGCCTGGGGTCGTCATCGCTAGCCCAAATACCGTGAATCCGGACTATCTGTACTCAGTCAGCTCCTTTCATCATCGAACGAACGATAGATCATTGAATGAACCATTCACAGTGGGTCCGAGATGCGTCCTTGGTGTTCAAAGTTATCATCGACCAGTACGTGAAATGGACTTGAACGAACTTTCGTGTTTATTGACGCGTTGGTTCAGGTTCACTACTGGAGAAGACACGACCCTCCTCGGCCAGATACAAAACTTCATCACGGCAGAGACTAATATCCAGCAAATTTCCAACCCGAGCGGGACTGTTTCAACCGGTGGCCTCGGAGAGCCCAAGGTATTTATCCCACTAGGAAAGCTCACCACGGGTTGACATTCCCCTTAGTTTAACATCAACGAAACGGCATTTACTGGTGCATGGGGGAGACCTCAGCGAGGTACGCAGAAAAAGCGCTACACGTGTAGTATGTGCACTGAACCGTCGTGAAGATGGCCCTGCTCTGCGGTCTACTGCACTGATTACCTATGCCAACTGGCTCCTCAAGAACACCAGCGCATCGAACGTCCTAAACACACTCTGGCCCGTCATCAAACTCGACCTCGACTACGTGGCTGCCAATTGGAACCAAACGGGCTTTGACCTTTGGGAAGAGATCGAATCATCCTCCTTCTTTACTACCGCGGTCCAGCATCGTTCGTTGCGCCAAGGCGCCGCGCTCGCCACCGCTCTGGGCCAGACCGCAACCACTTACACTACCCAGGCCAACAACGTCTTGTGTTTCTTGCAGTCCTACTGGAACCCTACCGGCGCTCACATTACGGCGAACACCGGCGGCGGCCGCTCTGGCATCGATGCCAACACTGCCTTGGCCTCGATCCACACATTTGACCCCACCGCTGGTTGTGTACGTCGCCCTCTTTACTGGTCTGACATGCACTGATCCTGACAATTGCCTATCCTAGGACGCGAACACGTTCCAGCCCTGCTCTGACAAAGCCCTGTCCAGTTTGAAAGTCTACACCGATTCTTTCCGGTCCATCTACGGAATCAACAGCGGAATCGCGTCCGACGCCGCCGTTGCAACCGGTCGCTATCCCGAGGATGTATACCAGGGCGGAAATCCCTGGTATCTGACCACCGCAGCCGTCGCCGAGCAACTATACGACGCCCTCATCGCGTGGAAGGCGCAAGGCTCGCTGGAAGTCACGGAAACCTCGCTCGCGTTCTTCCAGCAATTCTCGTCATCGGTCGCGGTCGGGACATACGCGTCGTCGACGTCGACCTATACCACGCTGACCTCCGCCGTCAAGACGTTCGCCGACGGGTTCCTCGCCATCCACGCCGAATACACAGTTCGTCGTTTGTTTAATACTCGTATAAGTGTGTTTGTGCTCATGGATCTTCGTCACAGCCGTCGGGCGGAGGACTGGCGGAGCAGTTTGACCGAAACACGGGCACGCCGCTGAGCGCCGCGGACCTGACGTGGAGCTATGCGGCCGCACTCACCGTGTTCTCGGCGCGCGCGGGGACCGTCCCTTTGAGCTGGGGCGCGAAGGGGCTGACTGTACCGACGACATGCGAGGCTGGTCCCCCGGCGCCCACTGCCGCTGTCACGTTCAACGTCGACGCGACCACTGTCGAGGGCGGTACGCACCCTTTCCTAGCCCCTTTTCTTCACAGTTGGGTCTAATGCGGCGCTTCGTTTACAGAGGACATCTACCTCTGCGGGTCCGTCGACGCGCTGCAGAACTGGGATCCTGACACGGCGTTGATTCTGTCTCCCGCAAACTACCCTATCTGGAGCAGTAAGTGTCGCGTTACTCCCGATTTTCGATTATTTCTCACGCGACATTTCGCAGTCACCGTCAACGTCCCTGCGTCAACAGATATCCAGGTAAGCGTTACTCACAGTGGTATATCAAGATCGCAGCTAACATGGTACCAGTACAAGTACATTCGGAAGCAGAATGGGGTTCTCACGGAATGGGAATCCGACCCCAACAACGACTTTACCTCCCCTGCAAGCGGCGACACGTTCACGCTCAACGATACTTGGAGATGATAATGATGATGAGACTTGTTTTGGACCTTAAGTTATAGCATTTCGAGCATTTCGAGCAATGTACTTGTAGCACTCGCAGTCTCTGTTACTTTCTGTCAGTTAATTCAAGAGCTGTCCACGCTGTGGTGGCAAGGTGCACTGGTGCGCCACACGTGAGATAATGTCATAATTCCGCTTTCGGGCTGTGCTCCGATTCCAGTTCTTCCATCTCGACTGCGATGTCTTTTCTAGATAAATTCAAGCAGGGTGCTCAGAAAGCGGGCATCCAGGCAACTTACTCTCTCTTGACCGACGCTTCATCGGATCTGACTCGTACCTCAGGCAACTGCCTTTGCCCAATCCAGCGGGACCAAGATTGCGAGCGGTTCCCGAGACTTGGTGCATGGATTCAGTCTCCCTGGCGAAGCAGAGAAGGCTGCCAAGATCCTGGATAGTTTCCTAGGTGTGAAGCACTTGATTACTAGGTGTCACGCAAGTAGCCTCATAACCTAACCTTCCAGCCGATCCCGGCCGGCCAGAGTCTGCGCTCAACTCAATACCAAAGGCGGTGCTGCAGTCCGCCCGCGGTGCGTCGTAACCAGCGTCTAGTATACTTAATCCGCTGAAGCGGCTTCCTGCAGGCCTCGCTGTATTCCAGGTCCTGAAGGCAGGGTTCGTATTCTCAGGCAAGGCGGGCTCTGGGATCGTCATTGCGCGGCTCCCCGACGGCTCGTGGTCCGCCCCCTCATGCATCGCAACCGGCGGGCTCGGGTGGGGTCTCCAGATTGGCGCGGACATCACCGACTTTGTCATCGTGCTCAACAACGAGGACGCCGTGCGCGCGTTCTCGCTCGGCGGAAACTTCACGATCGGCGGCAACATTAGCGCCACAGCGGGCCCGATTGGGACGGGCGGGAGCGTGCAGGCGGCGCTCGCGCACCCGACGCCAATGTTTTCGTATTCGAAGTCAAAGGGTAAGCCGCATTCGCTGCGCAGACCAATACTGACTGACTTTTTTCAAGGTCTGTTTGCCGGGATGTCGCTGGAGGGGACGGCGCTCATCGAGCGTAAGGACGCCAACCGCGATTTCTACGGGTCCCCCGTTCCCGCGCGGGATATTTTGGGCGGGCGCGTCCCGCCGCCGGAGGTCGCGTCGAGACTGTACGAGATTATCGAGGCGGCGGAGGGATTGGATGAAACTGGGCTCCCCGAGTCCGCGTACGTGCCATCGGCAACGGGCGATCACATCCAAGTTGGCGGCGACCACATGGTCTTCGACGCGGACGGGCACTGAATATTCTCGACCCGCGCGAAGGAGGGAGGAGCAGTCCACATGTGTCTCTTTCTCATCTATGTATAAAACAGAAATCTGTAGCGAACAAGGTAGGATAGCCGGCCGAGTATTTTGCGATGTTGGGACTGAGGAATTCGACTCTGCACTTCCTTTGGCTTGGTAGCGTAGAATTCGGAGCAATTATTTCAATACGGGCAATATACAAGGGTCAGTGCCGCATCAACATAGTGTACATGGTCACTCTTGCCTCGCTTCACCACGGGAGCTCTCCGTCCTTATCAATGAACACAGAGCTCTTCCCTTCCTTCGCCAGCGCCTCCTTGACAATGACTTTGCACCCGTCGGAGGGATTCATCGCGCCAGTGTAATTATTCAAATTTGTCGCATTGAAGCCTTGGGTTAGGTGTCTATGAGAGGAAGTACCAGATGAGGGAAGCACACATACCCGGGTTTATCGACACGACGCGAATACCTGATCCCTTCTGCTCCTCCTGAAGCGCCCACTGCGCCGTCAGTGAGTTGAGGGCAGCCTTGCTTGAGCTGTACATCAGGTACACTGGCATCACCGCAGGTCTCTTTGAGTAAAGCGTGATAGATCCAAGACGGGAAGAGATGTTGAGGATCGCGCCGCCATTCTTCAAGATCGGCCGGACGGCGTCCGTTATCTTAACGGTTCCGAAAACATTGGTTGCGTATGTTTCCTCGAAGGTCTTCCCTGCGATTGCCGCACTAAAGTGCTATCAGCAGAAAGCAACACTGGGAAAAGCTCTGACTCGCTTGTTGACCAGGACGTCGAGGCCCGCGAGATTATTTTCCTGTAGGTACTTGGCGATAAACGCGTGTGCGTCTTTGACCGACACGTCGTCGGTGATGTCCACTTGTACAGGCACAACTGTAGACGACGAATGAATATCCGACGCGAATTGAGCCAGTGCCTCCTCGGCAGCCGTCAACTTGCGCGATCCTGTCCTAGTTTTGGTTCCTCGAACCGTGTTGCCGACCTGGCTGTCTCACCCATAAACACAAGAACATCCGGTGTCATCGCCAGTTGGTGCACGGCGTGCATTCCGAGGCCTGGAGTTACTTGTTGGTCCCCCGACTTGTCGAGAGAACGAAGCACGCGCCTTGGTTCGACCCGGTGACAAAAATGCTTCGTACGTCGGACATTGTGGAAAGGAAACGAGAAAAGTCCCAGGCCAGCCTCGGATTTATACTATTATAGGAATCCATTCTACCCGATGACGAAGAAACCGGACGTCATCCCGAAAGACCCCGTGACCGCGCTCGACTTGCTTTTGACTTGCTTCAGTTCAATGCTTTTCGCGCTGAAAGTCCCCTTGAAGGGCGGAAAAAAAGGTCTGTTGTATCTCAACCGTCACATTTAAGGGCTGGCCAAGTGTCAGCGAGTTGAAGACAGCCTTGCTTCAGCTGTACATACAGTGTCATACACCAGGATCATGGTCGGTCTCTTGGAGTAAAGCCACACTATACCGGTACCGAGGCTGTGAACTAGAGAGTCAACCAGACTAATATACCGCAAACCATTCCGTCGACACACCCGTTGATAACTGACTGGGCACGAACCCTTGGAAGATCCCTCCACGATGAACTCGAGTTGTATGAAACGCTTAGGACAACGCCGTCGTCGCATCGCCACCTGCGCCAGTGGAGCTCCAGTAGACATCCCCATCTCGAGAGTACCACCAAACCATGACTTCGAATGGTTGGCCACGAACACAGCTCACACACCCCCCAAAAAAATATGGGCGACTAGCACCGAGCATATGCTGAGGTGCTACGGTTCTACGAGGATACTCCGTCGCGACGAGATGAGTAATGAAGCACACTATCCCGGCTTGGAGCATGGTCTTGCAGTTCATCGCGACGGCAAAGCTGCATCTCGACGATGTCGTAAATAGGATTGCCACCAAGAGTAATATACATGGACTAGATACTCGTGTAGACCGGTCGAAGACCTGTAACAAATGGGTGTCAGTCAGACGGTAAGAAAAACGAAAGAAAAAAAAGGGGGAATCAGAATTGCAGAAGTTCAAAAATCATCAGTTGGACTGGTCCATATGACTGTTGAGCTTGATATGTGATTGGTATTCATCACAGAGAGAGAGAGTACAGAGGCAGGAGGGAAAACTCACTTGGATGGTGGTGGTAAGAGGGAGGGTTCATCAAGTCAAGTCACGAGTTTGCCAAATCTTTGGCTTCGACTCCTGCGCTTGCCTCCGCTGGGCAAAACTAGACGCGAGTTCGCCTCCAAAAACACGACGGGACTACTCACAGGCCCAATAAGCCTCATAAATATGGCATCTTCCAGTGCTATTCATGACCCACTGGCCATAAATCTGCGTGGACAGACCCGCGTTTTGCTCTCGTCGCTTCCCCCAGACTCCCCTCATAGCCCCACAATTCTAACGGCGGCATCTAAAACAAGCACTGAGCTATTGATCGTGCTATCAGGCTTGCTGTCCTGCTCCCAGCTTACGCTGTTGGTAGCCACCATCTACCGACCAATATTACTCGATTTATCCGCACGATGGTTGGACGAACCCCAAAATACGGAGGATCAGTTGGAGGCCCTGTGTTATCTTCTGGAAGTTCACGAGGAACTTTTTCCGTGCGTCCCTTGTGATACTTTTGTTTTTACCTTCTGTAATCCTTATTTTTGCGTCTTACAACAGAGTACTCCATAGCATGTTGCTCAGACCCGAGTTCGTAGACGGTCCCCTTGCATTTGTTTCGACAATGGACTCCCCTCTGTCAGTCGAGCCACCACGCCTGCAGCGCCTCCTCCTAGCCTACTATCGCATTCTCCAAGCAAACCGTGAACTTCCTAGGCAGCTCCTCTGGTCCCTCTCACCCCTTTCGCGTCTCATTTGGACACCAGGGATGGATAACGGGATCCGTTTTTTGGCTATCCGATGCTACTCACTGCAGAGTGGTATGGGTGAAGCCGAACGCGAGACGTTAGAGCGCACAGTATTGGGAGAGCGGTGTGCAGTCGACTGCCCCATCGAATATGGGCAAAACCTGGACGGCAGTCGGAAGGAGATGGATGCATGGGTTATGCCCGTGTTCGAGGTCAGACGGATACAAGAGATGAGAAACGCGATCGTGGAGAATTCGCAAAACTTTTACGATCTTGTTGAGGATGACAGAATGGAGCCGTTAGCCCTTAGGTGTGTTGTCAAGACCTGCCTCCCATTTTCCTCCCTCATATCCCCGTGCAGTCCTCGTTTAGTGAATATACATGGTGTTTTACTGCTCCGCTCAAATGGGTCAACACCGACGGCTCCCTCCCTTATATCGACACCAACAACGGCCCTGGCGTTGCGGTCTCTTGCTACTCACATGTCCCTACGACTCCCTACGCTGTTGTCCTCGCCCCCTTCATCCGGAAAGTCTCTGATTCTATCCCACCTCGCCGAGCTGTTGCATCCCGGCATCAAGAACCAGATCATATATATTCATCTGGCGGACACGTCGCTCGACCCGCGGTCCTTGCTTGGCTCTTACATCTCCTCTCCGACACAGCCCGGGACTTTTGAGTGGAAGGAAGGCGTTTTGGTGCGTTCGATGCGCCAGGGGAGATGGGTTGTATTTGAAGATATCGACCGTGGGAGCAGCGAGGTCCTTGGCGTCCTTAAACCCCTCGTAGAATCGCTCGGTCCGGGAAAATGGATTGGCCAACGTGCTTTCCTCGACGTCCCCAGCCGCGGCCGAGTTGTTGCCGCCGACGGATTCGCTATTTTTGCAACTAGATCTGTCGTCCCCTCGCGTACAGGCACCTTTCCTCCTCCCCTTTTCTTCGGGGCGCACAAGTTCCATGAGATCCTTCTTTCGTCGCCAACACCAGGAGAGTTGAAGACCATCGTTGACTCGCGTTTTCCGCGTCTTGCGGGGAACTCTGCACAAGCCTTGATCGGTCTTTGGGAGTCCGTCCGAGCGCTGGGATCGGCGGCTTCGACGAGGGACGTCGGCTTGCGGGAATTAGAGAAGTTTTGTGCCCGCGTTCAAAGGCTGCTGCCCAATACACACGACGCGATGGATGTCGACATGGACGCGAGTGACGCTGTCCCATTATCTTCAATATTCCCGAATCCGACGCTACGGGAGGAAATGTACCTTGAAGCTCGCGACGTCTTCTTTGGAGCCGGGACCACCACTGCTTCGGCACGCACGCACGTCGACAATATCGCGCTTGTCATTGCGCAGCATCTAGGACTCGAGCCGGAGCGGAGTGCGTGGGTGCTCAACGGCCGTACGCCCGAGTTCGACATCGAGAAGGACGTCAACGCGCGAGTGCTCGCCATCCGCGTTGGCCGCACGCGTCTTTCGGCGCGCCCCGCCAAGGCTGAGATATTGGCGCCCAGCACCCGACCGTTCGCGATGCACCGGCCGGCGGTGCTCTTGCTTTCTCGCATTGCCACTGCAGTATCGCTGGGAGAGCCGGTGCTCTTGACCGGAGAGACGGGGACGGGGAAGACGAGCGTTATCACCCACCTTGCGTCTCTCCTTCGGCGGCCGCTTATTTCGCTCAACTTGTCGCAACAAACCGAGTCGGCCGATCTGGTAGGGGGTTTCAAGCCCATCGATGCACGGATTCCCGGATCCGTGTTGCATGAGCGGTTTTTGGAATTATTTGGAGGGACGTTCAGCCGGAGGAAGAATGAGAAGTTTGAGGCGGAGGTGCGGAAGGCTGTTGCGGACGGCAGATGGAAGAGGGCCGTCGGGTTGTGGAAGGAAAGTACTAGACTAGCGAAGGAAAGGATTCAGGCGAAGGGGAAGAGCGAGTCGAAGTTCGTATTGCTGTTCTTCCATTTGCGAATTGCTGATGTAATCGACATCCACAGGGAGGATTCCAACGTAAACGCTGATACGCCGAGGAAGAGACGGAAAGTCGACCATGCGCTGAACATGACCGAGGCCAGCTGGGCCGCGTTTGAGAAGGATGTTGGTGAGTTTGAAGTACAACACGTCCAAGCGAAGGGCAAGTTTGCATTTGGCTTCGTTGAGGGCCCATTAGTCAAAGCTTTGCGTTCCGGGGATTGGTATGTTTTCAAGAGGGCTTGAAACGAACATGTCACTTATTTTCGCGTCTTCAAGGGTTCTTCTTGATGAGATCAATCTCGCTAGCCCAGAAACACTGGAATGCATATCCGGGCTTCTTCACAGTCCTAGTGCGTCCATCACATTGACCGAGCAAGGCTCGCTGGAACCAGTCCCCCGTCATCCCGAATTCCGCCTCTTTGCCTGTATGAACCCTGCCACCGACGTGGGCAAAAAAGACCTCCCTCCTAACATCCGATCTCGGTTTACCGAAATTGACGTCCCTCCTCCCGACGCGGACCGGGAAACACTCCTCAGCATCGTCAATCAGTATATCGGCGATAATGCAGTGGGCGACAAGGCAGTTATCATGAACGTTGCCGAATTCTATGCAGCTGTGAAGCAGCTGGCTGATATGCGGAAGATTGCGGACGGTTCCAATCACAAACCGCACTACAGTATGCGTACATTGGCTCGCGCTCTTTCGTTCGCGGCGGACATCGCAAGTGCTTATAGCCTTCGGAGAGCCATCTGGGAAGGGTGTTTGATGGCGTTTACCATGGTGTTGGATGCTCCGAGTGCAGAGCTCGTCACGTCTCTTGCGCAGAAGCATCTATTGGCTGGCGTGCGGAATCCTCGCTCTATGCTCATGAAGGAGCCATCTGTACCCCAGGGCCGCTCTCCCGACGAGTTCATCAAGTTCGGACCATTCTACTTGGAAAAAGGTCCTCTTGCCGTCGATCTGGTAGAGGATTACATCATGACTCCCTCCGTCGAGACCAAGCTGATCGACCTTGCGCGAATAGTCCTCACCCGCCGTTTCCCCGTTCTAATCGAAGGGCCCACGTCCAGCGGAAAAACCAGCTCCGTTGAATATCTTGCGAAACGGACAGGCCATCGGTTCATCCGGATCAACAACCACGAGCACACCGATATCCAGGAATATTTGGGCTCGTATGTCTCCGATCCTGCCACTGGGAAGCTCGTTTTCAAGGATGGCCTGTTGGTCCGAGCCCTTCGAAATGGGGATTGGATTGTTCTTGATGAACTCAATCTTGCACCTACCGATGTTCTCGAAGCTCTTAACAGATTATTGGACGACAATCGCGAACTGGTTATCCCGGAGACTCAAGAGGTCGTTCGGCCTAATCCTCACTTCATGCTGTTTGCCACCCAGAATCCTCCCGGTCTCTATGCTGGTAGAAAAGTCCTCTCACGCGCTTTTCGCAACCGATTCCTCGAGGTCCACTTCGAGGATGTGCCTCAAACGGAACTTGAGACCATCCTATGCCAGAGATGCCGCATAGCTCCTTCGTATGGCAAGAAGATCGTCAGTGTCTTCCGCGAGCTCCAGAAGCGTCGTCAGTCTAGTCGTGTTTTCGAAACAAAGCAAGGTTTCGCCACACTGCGGGACTTGTTTCGTTGGGCTGGCAGAGATGCCATCGGGTACCAGGAGCTGGCCGAGAATGGCTACATGCTCTTGGCAGAACGTGCTCGGCGGGACGACGACAAGGCCGCCGTGAAGGAGGTCATCGAGTCGGTCATGGGTGTCAAGATCGACGAGGATGCGCTTTATAATCTTCACACCGCCGACGTCGATTTTGCCAGTTATCTCGACTGCCCCATCCCAAGCTCCTCTTCCAGCCTTATCTGGACGCGCGCCATGAAGCGTCTTTTCATCCTTGTCGGGCGTGCTCTCCGCTTCAATGAGCCTGTTTTGCTCGTCGGAGAAACGGGTTCGGGGAAGACGTCGGTCTGCCAAATTTTTGCGGATGCATGTTCCAAGCGCCTACATGGTCTCAATTGTCATCAGAACACCGAAACGGCCGACTTGATTGGAGGCCTACGGCCAGTTCGAAATAAGGTCGCGAGGGAGGCCGAGGTCTACCGGGAAGGGATCGAGGTACTGCAGCATCTTGGCCTGAGTCCAGTGGCTCCCAACATAGAATCCGTGGGACATACCATACAGACGGCTTTGGAGTCGTTGACGATGGACTCGGAGTTCCGTCCCCGTCTTGAGGATCTTCGGCGCAAATTCATTCGGCTTAGGTCGATATTCGAATGGCACGACGGTCCTCTTGTCGAAGCTATGCGCAATGGGGATGTTTTCCTTCTGGACGAAATCTCCCTGGCCGACGATTCCGTCCTGGAGCGTTTGAACAGTGTCCTCGAGCCGGGTCGGACCCTTGTTCTAGCCGAACGAGGCGGTGACGACCTTGAGCACCCCGCTATCCAAGCCGTGGATCCGTTTAAGCTTGTAGCAACCATGAATCCCGGTGGAGATTACGGGAAGAAGGAGCTCTCCCCGGCGCTCCGGAATCGATTCACTGAAATCTGGGTCCCACCCGTCGATGATCGCAACGATCTCGAGCTAATTGTCGACCGCATGTGGACTCTCGAGACGCTCCGGCCGTACACTTCCAAGGTGCTCGATTTTGCCGAGTGGCTCTCGGCGAAAGTCGGGGACCGATCCCTAATGAGCTTGAGAGATATCCTGGTAAAGTCGCTTCCTCGTTTATCTTGTTTTATATGCTTATTTGTCCGTTTTCAGGCGTGGGTGGTGTTTTCCAATTCGGTCAACGCCTCGGGTACGAAGGAAGGGATATCTGCAGATGAAATTTTCGTTAGTTTTATCCGTATTATCCGTGGTCGTTGTTTTTCTTTGCTAACGGCGCCTCTGCAGCATCACGCCGCACACATGACATTTCTTGACGGACTCGGATCGCTTCCCCAGCTCACTTCATACTCAAAGGAGGGGATACGACAACTCAAAGAAGAGGCTCTGTCAAAGCTGCAGGCCCTGACCCCGCTGTCAAATGCTGAAGCTCATGTTCCGAATCACGATCCTTCAAAGTGGGTTCAGCTGGGAACCTTTGCAATCGCTCGGGGACCCCGATCACCTACATTACAGACTTTCAATCTCCGTGCTCCTACTGCTCAGGATAACGCCATGCGTGTTGTTCGGGCATGCCAGGTTTCCAAACCCATATTGCTCGAGGGCAGTCCTGGTGTAGGCAAGACCAGCTTGGTGACGGCGCTGGCCAATCTGGCAGGCCATCATCTTTGTCGCATCAATCTATCGGATCAAACCGATCTGATTGATCTCTTCGGCTCTGACCTCCCAGTCGAAGGCGGCGGTCCTGGAGAGTTCGCTTGGAAGGATGCGGAGTTTCTGACTGCGCTGCAGGAAGGGCATTGGGTCCTTTTGGATGAGATGAATCTTGCTCCCCAAGCTGTTCTCGAAGGATTGAATGCTGTTCTGGATCATCGTGGAACCGTTTACATTCCTGAGCTTGGTCGTTCATTCACCCGTCATCCTGCCTTTCGCATTTTTGCAGCACAGAATCCTCTGAACCAAGGTGGTGGACGGAAAGGTCTTCCCAAATCTTTTGTGAACCGATTCACCAAGGTTTATGTGGAAGAGCTGTCTGCAAGCGACTTACTCCTGGTTTGTCAGCATCTATTCCCGGACATCGGGCCGGAGATTCTGCAAGCCATGATTTCTTTCAATACGACTCTCAATGAAGAAGTTTCAGTGAAACGGTCTTTCGCCCGAGCTGGCAGTCCTTGGGAGTTTAACCTGCGAGATGTTCTCCGCTGGGCTACTCTCCTTGAATCATCGGCGACACCCACTCATCCCAGCCAAGTCCTTCGGAGTGTGTATTTGGACCGGTTTCGCGAAGTCGACGATCGCCAGCGCGCACGGCTCTTGTTTGACCGAATCTTCCAAATCTCGACTGATGCATCGCAGAAGCCGAGTTGGGCGATCTCTGCAGGCCATATTCAGGTCGGCGGTTTCGATGCGCCTCGCCAAAATCTTGCCGTTTTCGGACGCCCTGGTCGGATTCTCAAGATGCAACTGCCCGGATTGGAAACTACCGGGCACTGTGTATCTCAATCGTGGCTCGCCATTATCACCGGGCCTCGTAACAGTGGCAAGACGGAGCTAGTCAGAACCCTCGCCAATTTTTCGGGCCGCTTCCTCTCCGAGGTGTCTTTGAATAGTGCCACCGACACTATGGATATTCTTGGAAGCTTCGAGCAGGTCGATGATCGCGGCCGTGTGTTCGCCGTCGTGGACAACCTTCGTTCAATTGTCGATTCATATCTGCGGTCAAGTGCAGGTTCCCGCCTATCTTGCTCCCTCGCTTATGATGATCTTTTGAAAGCCCGACATTCCGTTTCTGGTGATCCATCCCCTATCCTTCGCGCGGCATCGAACTTGATTATCGGCCTCCTCACTGCCGGAGGGAGTTTGTCGCTGGATCTTCGAAACCTCCAGGGTCAAGTGGAGCACTTGATGAAACGACGCGAAGGACCGGGTCGCTTTGTATGGGTCGACGGTCCCCTCATCAGAGCAATGAAGCAGGGCGATTGGCTCCTTCTCGATGGTGCCAATTTGTGCAATCCATCCGTCCTCGATCGTCTCAATTCTCTTTGCGAAGTTGGGGGATTCCTTACTCTGAGCGAACGTGGCTATGTCGATGGTCTTGTTCAAGTTGTTCGGCCACACCCCAACTTTCGCATCTTCATGTCTGTTGATCCTCAATACGGCGAATTATCCCGAGCCATGCGGAACAGAGGCATCGAGATCGCGCTCTCCTCTGAATCGATGGCCGATGACAACACCATCCTACAAGACCACTTCCGCTTACCTCTCTCTTTACCTGCTTCCGTCGATATAATGGCCTTTGATGCTTTGCGACGAGGTTTACTGCTTGACAAGATGGTTCGCGAAACCACACCGTCTTCCTCTGGCCGCCTTCTGGACCAGGATTCAGGCTCGTCGAGTTTGCTCGATCGACCGTGCCTGGGAGACGGACCTACAGAGGCTCTTTACCATTTCCTCGCCCGCACCATCGCTCCGCCATACGCCTTGAACTTCCGACGGTTTGCGGCCCAGACGGGAGGTGCGTTGGATCGCCCCCGAGCTTTTTCAGAAGCTGTCCCCAATAAAAGCCTCGGCAC
The DNA here is from genome assembly GCA_029289565.1 of Mycena galericulata. NCBI lineage: Eukaryota > Fungi > Basidiomycota > Agaricomycetes > Agaricales > Mycenaceae > Mycena > Mycena galericulata. The sequence goes on from JARKIA010000340.1 coordinate 144,908, forward strand.
GGCAATTGCCTCGCTCTGGGACGCGTATGTCCAGTCTTGTGGTGTCCCTCTCGATTTCGTTTCTGCACAGGTACGTTTCACGACTTATCCCTGGTGTCCCCGGTCTGAAAACGATGCAGCCAATGGCTTTTTACTTGAACCCTCGTAACAGTTCACTCGAGCAAAGTCAATCTCCACGCCATACACTCTTACGGGCCATGGACCTCGATGTCGCAGTATACATCCATACCGAATCCTCAGGGGCGATCGACTCCAACATCAATAATACTGTAACTGCCCATACCAATGTGCGAGCGCTGAAGGAGATTCATGCCGTCTTGCAAAACGTCCTATCTTTGGCTGCCGCCACATTAGATGGGCTGGATACTGGTGATTGGTCTTCAAAATTGGTGAGGCTCTACCATCGTTTTAATTCATCCTTACTGACACGTCTCAAGATCCCGATCAATCTGGCGTTGACAACTCTCAGCTATGCGGACCATCTGCAAAAAGCCAAAGGAAATACCCATTTCGATTATTCTGCTGTTCAAGCTATTTCTGGATGGCTTGGCATTGCTCTCGAAGACTGTCCCTCTGATTTCATGCCGCTGGTTCCCCACGTCGAATCTTTAAGAGAGACTGTTGCCCTCTCGACAGGTCTCGGCCTGACTGAAATTTGGTCGAAGTTCATGACCGACAGGACGCCGGACTTTCCCCTTACATTTAAGAGTCTGGATGACTTGGCGCGGCGCTTAGGAGATGCACCAGGTAACTTTTGGCTTCATGTCTTGCCGGACCCATCTCATTTTAAAACCAGGGCTTCGGCGTCAATGCTTTGATCTGATGTCTCTTATCTCTCTGCATACCTCCCCTTCCCAAGCGGAAAGCGCGACCCTCGATAAACTGCAACATGATCTGCTTCAGGTAATTGATCCTGTTGACACTTGTTTGCTTTATTGATTTTCGCTATATAGCGATTGGGGAACATTGGTCAAGAATTTGTAGAGCCCGGAACTGAAGCGGACTGGGATTCTCTGATCCCTGAGTTGGATATCCTGGCGTTGTGTCCTGACGTGGCGAATCCGAATGGCGGGGTGGGTGAATTCAAACTCAGAAACAAACTCAGGTTCTCACCAGATCTAGAATTTGGTGCGGATCGTTGAGTTGTTGATACAAGTGGAATGTCGCCGACCTTCGACCTCCATATTGCGCCTCGTCGTGTATCAACACTTGATATGGCTTTTAAGCGCAGAGAAAGGCAAGTTCATTAGTTGTCCTGTGGCAAGCAACGACTAAAGCCTTTGTAGACATTTTCCCCGTCATTTTACGCCTCCAAATGCAATGGTTGAGTGGTATATGGAATACGGCTGATGATGTGAGTTCCATTCCCATTGCGATCTACACGTTCTAATCTCCACTTTAGGACGGACCGGCTATGCTCTTCCGCCCCTCACAACTCAACTCGACAATGTCTTCATGGTAGGTTACTTTACGCCCTCGCAATCTGTAGCTAACGATGCGTAGTGATTTGAAAGGTAGTTCCCTTGCTTCATTCGGAGCATTCGAGAGGGACATTCAGCGGCATGTGCACCTGGCCCTTCTTCAGTGTGAACAGGGCATTCCGCATATCGACCAGCTTGCAGGCGTTCTTCAGCAGGCTATATTGCTCGTAACTCTCCTCAGATCTCTTTCGATACTAGCTTCTGAACACCTCGTAGATCTCCACTTGTTTTGCCTCAAGCTTCGACAACGCTTTTCCTGCATCAGACCTGAAACTCGACATCCGGAACTCTCTAAGCCAAACCTTGGCGTTTGTTGAGCGCACGAAAAACGGTCCTTTCAGACGTGCTGTTCAGAACCATCTTCGACCAAGCCTGCACCGCTTCATTTCCCAGCGGCAGTCCCGCCGGCGGAATATCGCAGATCTCGGATCCTGTTGGATCGCCCTCAGTCGCGCCATCTTCGAGCTCTTCGTTCCTGATGCGCCTGTGGATCCTGCGGCTATTCAGAACTGTGCAACCGTGTTTTGGAGACAGCAATCAGAGCTGCTGACGGAGCAGATTCACCTGCACTCGCAATCGGAGCACTTGACTACGGGTAATTCGGGCAACGTCGTTGTGAGCTACCTCCGAGGACAGCTGGAAGAGGTTCTGGATCACTTGCGGGAGGTTCCTGACCTTCCTTTGCGAGAAGATGTATCCCGGCTGCACATGTTCTGGTCCGAAGTTACGCAATTCCAAAATCACATCATCTCGCCGGCCAAGATAGATGCCCTCCTCTCCTCGCTTGGAACTTCCGATGGAAGCGCCATCCTGCGGGAAAACGTCCTGCAGCAGTCGATGGCCGGTTTTTGCCAACGGTTGGAATCAGTTTATCCTGAATTCGCCGACATCAGCGCTCCTCTGCAATTAGCGACTCGTTATCTTCGGATAGGATTGCGCCTCATCGCAAGCACTTTCATCTCCGCGTCAAACCCAATCTCCGATCACGTCTCGACACTCTCGTCTTCTCTTGTTGCCTTCCCGGCTGTGCGAGGATCGGCTTCCATATTGGCAGAGTCCGAGTCCGGGCCGTTGGTCGTTTCACCGTTCAGGCATCTACTCCTGAATTTGGCCTCTCTCGCTGTTAACATTCAAGCCGGAATCGACATCGAAACACAGATCGACCTCGTCCAAACTACGTACAGCCAAGCTCAGCGTCTCTGGCTAATTGACCGCGCTAGGGAAGGAGAAATGGAGGCAGCAGCACATTCGCTTTATCGTCACAAACCATTGGACTATGATGATGTCGGAGAAGCTGAGATGGAGGAGAGGGAATTCCTCCTTCTGTTTCCTTCGTTCGAGGACGCCCTCGACCCAGATTCGCAGAACCAGCCCAGCGCCAAGAGTAATGAAACAGGGCGCATCCAGTCTGCAGAAATGCAGCAGCTCGTCGAACTGCATCACATCTTACTCGTTCCTCGGAACGCCCCGCTTTCCAATCGAATCTTCGACCAACTGAGGAAAAGCACGCTTGAAAGTCTCATGCAGGCTCACTTCTCCTCCTTATCTGATGTTTTGGATGGCGAGAGTCTCCCTTTTCAACTTGCGCTTCTTCGCGGCCGCTTGTCCTCCACACAGACCACATCGATCGATCTTAACGAGGCCTATAACTTCTATGCCGACGCAAACATCCTCGAGGTTAAAAAGGCAGTCACAGTCACGGCCACTCTCAAAACGAGGCTGCAAGTTCTCGTACAGGAGTGGCCGGATCAGATGGTTCTACAGCACTTGGTTGGTCGCTGCGACGCTCTTCTAGCCCTTGATCTCAATAGTCCAGTCGCCAAAATCCTCTCAGCTTTGGAGCAACTTCTAGTTCAGACCGATGACTGGGAGATCTACGCAAACCGACACAACACGCTGAAGGAACACCAATCTGCTCTAACCACCTTGATCGTCGAGTGGCGCAGATTAGAATTGGCGTGTTGGCAGGTTCTCCTACAATCACAGGCCAAGACATTCGCGGATGGTGTCGCAGAATGGTGGTTCCATGTATACGATGCGACGATTCGAGGGCCGCTGGATGCGGCGGATCGAGAGCAGCAAGACCCCACGCAGACTGTGTCGGAATACCTTGCTACGCTCATACCGCTTCTGGACGACTTCATCCGTACCAGTCCCTTGGGCCAGTTTCACGCTCGGATGCAGTTATTAGCCAGCTTCGAAGCGTACTGTGTTTGCCTAGCGGGCGCGAAAACCGGCTTTCCACGGGATACTTTGAATCGCGTCCGTCGTATTCTACACGCGACGCAAAGCCATTACAGCCTATTCATCGTTCAAGTGTCAGCCAAGCTGTCGGAACAGCGGAATGTTCTTGAAAAAGAACTGCGAGGATTCATCAAGCTGGCCAGTTGGAAGGATATTAACGTGCAAGCATTGAAGGCCAGTGCCCAACGCACTCACCACCAACTGTACAAGATCATTCGAAAATTCCGCGACGTCTTGCGTCAGCCCGTGTCAGATCACTTACGCCCTCAATATGCCGGTGATTCGGAATGCCAACGTCTTACGATCTCTCAACCGGACACGGGGAATTCGCATCCCGTTCCGTCTTTCCCTGGTACCGACTCTGTCGTCGCCCCGTCGGGCCGCTTGCTCAACTTGCACAGTACCTTCAAAAGGTTTGGCGACCTTCTACACACTCACATCCAACCGTTCATCTCCTCGCGTTCTGCTCTCATCGTCGACAATCTCGCTGTTGATATCATCGTCACTGCGAAGGAACTTGCGGTAGTCGCAATCGCCAGTACTCCGGCAGAAAAACGGGAGAAGCAGCAAAAGGCCCTTATGGTCCGGAAACGAAAGGCATGGAGCGACTTGCTCAAGGAGCTCAAGCGCGCCGGTTTCACAGTCAATGTGAAGCCGGACATTCTACGCCAGCAATCGGACGCGCGATGGATACGGGAGCAACCCATACTGCAAAGTTCACTGGAGGCGTCCGCGACCGTCGCAAAAGGCGAAGACTATTACAATCGCCTGAACGGCGCTCTGCCCACATTGCGATCGTCCCTCTCCGGTCATCACCCAGATTTGGTAACCCGAGATCTGCAGAAAGGTGTCATGTTCGTCGAGTCGGTTTTCGCAATGGCCGTCGATTCTAGATCTCGGTACGAGCATCGTTATTTCTTATTGAATCATGCTTATTCTGATTCGGTGGACGCAGGCTGGCAGATGCCTTTGTGAATTATGAAATTCTGCGTCGGTTAGCGGGGAGATTGAATGTTTTGTTGACGTCGCCAAACATCGCCTTCTACGGCCCGACGATGACACATCAAGTTTACCAAACGCGCAATATCTTGTGCAAACTCGCCAGTGCTCTCCAGGAAATAATCCAGGGTCTGGGCACATTCAATTCTCTCCAGCCGTCTCCACCCGTCCCCTATTCTCTGTTGGAACAAGCACGAGTACTGGAACTTTCGACGCAAGCTCTCGTCGTTCAAGTAAAACACATATGCAGCCAGCTCAATTCTTCGTCGACGCCCATCTTACTCGAAGGTCAGCGTCCCGTCTTTCATAGAGTGATTTTTTCTTCTGACAAATCCGCAGATGAGCGAGTGGTCGTTACAGCCGCTCTCGAACATTTCGCCAAAACGATGGTCAACCTCGAACTTTGGGCCGACACTCACCCTCGCCTGCGACATCTTTTTGTCCCCGTACGATCATGGCTGGTCTCCCAGCCACAGGTCCTGCTGTCTTCAGATATCGACTCCCCTGCCGTCGAGAGCACAGATGCAGTCATCGATTTGTTCCTTGTGCACGTTCAAACTATGTTATCGGCTTGCACAGACTCAGCGGCAAATGATGAGGACGGAGAACGAGACAAATATATCGAGCATGACTATCATAGCGTGCGGAACCTCACCCGGCTTCTGAAACTTAGGCAAACGACCGATTCTCTCAATAACGCCGTTCGGCAGCTTGCGGTCCACGGTCGCAATATCCAGACGAACCTCCAGCGAATCCTTCCCTTCCTGAACTTGTATCTCCAGCTTGCACACCGCCAGCTCATGGCGCACAGCGAATGGACCAAGGCCCTGTTCAAACTTGATTTTGTCTTGTGCTCTGTCACTCAGACGATTGCTAAGGACGGTTTTTGCAAGCCTCCCGACGATGACAACGCTGGGGCAGGTGGAGAGACATCCGAAGTTTCCGGAGGGATGGGTTTGGGTGCTGGTGAGGGCTCGGAGAATGTCAGCAAAGAGATCGAGGAAGAGAGTCAGGTGGAGGGGCTGAAGGGCGATGACGACGAGGGGAACGATCCTAAAGAGAGGAATGAAGATGATGACGCTATCGAGATGAGCGAAGACATTGGTGGCAGGCTGGAGGATGTCCCGGAGGATGATGAATCGCAGGTTGAGAACGACTCAGATCAGGGGAGTGACGCCGACCCAGAGGAGCAGCTAGGCGATCTAGATGCATCGGATCCCTCCGCTGTCGACGAGAAACTGTGGGGCGATGAGCAGGGCCCACAGGACTCGGCGGAGAAAGACGACAAAACCAATCAAGATCATTCCGAAGAGAAATCGGGGAACTCTGAAGTTGTCGCGAAGGAAGGAGAACAGCAGCCGCAGTCGAAGGAGAAGAAGAATGCCGATGAGCAGCCGGTGGATCAGGAGCCGCCTTCCAACGCAGAAGATGCGGCCATGGTGGAGGGCGAAGATGAGCAGGAGGACCATCAGGATGCGGGTGGCGCGCCAATGGATGATCATGTTCAGGATGCTAACACCCTGGATTTGCCGGACGACATGGATCTCGGCCTTGGCGATGATATGCCTGAGGAGACGGAGATGGATGAAGGCCCGGACGATGAAGCCATGAACGAGGAGGACAATGGAGACTCAGCGCCGGATACCGAGCCGTCGAAGGAACAGGCGAACAGGGACGAGCCTCCCTCCGAGGATGCGCCAGATCCGACGGAAGGTCAAGAACCGGAGCCTTCCGTTCAAACTGGGGACGTAGGTGACGACATAGACGCTCCGGAAGAGGATGAGACTCCCGATGAACATGCTGTTGCTCAACCGGACATCACTGCCGGTGAAGGGGAGGTGGATCCCAACAATGAGAAGAACGAGGAAGCCGGAGAGAGCGCAGCAACAGGTCAAGCTGGTAGCTCCGCAGGAGTAGCCGGCCAGGATACCGCGGCATCAGAAGAAAAGTCAAAGGACGAGGATGGGTGCGTACCCGATTTTTCTCCCAGTCGTATTACTCATGTGCGATCCAGTGCCCCGCAACCGACCGAACCCTCGAGTGAGCCGCCATTGGTTTCCGAGTCTGAGGTTGCTGGGACGTTGGCCGATGGTCCACAAGAAGGACAAGCCCAGTCGCAAAGCGACGCGCAACTGTCCAGCAACCCTCTCCGCAGCCTTGGCGATGCCTTGAAAGAAATCCGGCAGCGCTTCGACCAGATCCTGGACGCCGATCAAAGCGATGCTCCCCGCGAGCAGCCGATGCCTACCGATAAGGAAGCATCGCACGCCGAGTATCTGCGCCCAGAGGATGCGGATCACAACATGCAAGCCCTCGGCCCTGCTGGAGACGAGCAGGTTGCAAAGCTGAATGAGTTGACGCTTCTTGATGCAGAGCAGGAGAGCGACAAACCTGCTCCCATGGAAGTTGACGGTCCCTTGGATGCGGAGCATCACCAGCAGTCGTCTGAGCTTCAAGCGCTTCATGAAGAGGGTCCTTCCATTGATATTCGTCAAGATGTTGATGGGGCGGTTGTTCATGACGCACCTCTCGACTCGGAGCGACGTACTGCACCCACTGACGCTGCAGCGCGCGAATCGGACGTCGACATGGAGGAAGACGATAACGTCGAGCTTGAGCTGCGAAAATGGCAAGCAAGCGGCCTCCCCGATGAAGGCGCGGAGCGCATCTGGCGTTTGTACGAGTCACTCACCCACGACCTCGCATATGCGCTCTGCGAGCAGCTGCGGCTCATTCTCGAGCCGACGCTCGCTACGCGGCTCAAAGGCGACTATCGTACCGGCAAACGACTCAACATGAAGAAGATTATCTCTTACATCGCCAGCGACTACACCAAGGACAAGATCTGGTTGCGGCGGACCCGGCCAAGCCAGCGCGAATACCAGGTGCTCATATCCCTAGATGACTCCAAGTCCATGGCCGAATCGCACTCGGTGCATTTGGCGTTCGAGACCCTTGCGTTAGTGTCCAAGGCCCTCAGCCGACTTGAGGCGGGCGACGTCGCGATTGCGAAGTTCGGGGAGCGCGTCGATATCCTGCACGGGTTCGATGAGGGCCCGTTCACTGATCAAGCGGGTACTAAACTCATGGGTGCGTTCCGGTTCGACCAAAAGGCGACGAACGTCCTGTCGCTCGTGGATACCAGTCTCCGGGTACTCGAGACCGCACGCGAGCGGCGCGCCATGAGCTCCGCGTCGGCAGCGGACCTTTGGCAGCTGCAGATTATCATCTCGGACGGGATGTGCCAGGACCACGAAAAACTCCGGACGGTCCTTAGGAAGGCGGAGGAGCAGCGCGTGATGATTGTGTTCATCATCGTCGATTCGCTCCATTCTGCCGCAGCTCCTTCGGCTGCGTCTGGGCGCAAGCCAGCGATTCAGGGTTCGATTCTCACCATGGACAAGGCGGAGTACAAGAATGTTGACGGGCGCATGGAGCTGCAGCTGCAGCGTTACCTCGATTCCTTCCCATTCGAGTACTACGTGGTGCTGCGAAACGTGGAGGCGCTTCCCGAAGTGCTCGCCGGGACACTCAGGCAATTCTTCGAGCGAATCTCGGAAGAGTAGATGTACTGGTAGACTTTTAGTATTAGTAACTTAGCATTAATGCATCCTTTAAAAGCCTGGACACTCGAGTGTTCCAGGTTCTTGAGAAACTCCCTGGAATCAGCGAGCGGGCACAAAGAGTTGCTAATTGGGCCATTTCGGATTTCAATCGGGGCCATTTCGGATATGGCGGACGAGCAGCCGCTTGCTCGTTGTTGTCAATGACTTCACCGACTTCCAGCTAATGGAAAGCAATAGAGGTTTTCGATTTCTGAGTGAGCGACGTGGGATAACGTTTTGAGAAGGGTGTTCAGGTTAGCGATTACCACGGAATTGTGAGATTTTGAGACCCCTATCTACTTTGGTAGTTCAAACAGCGCCAAATACTGTTCTGCTTCAACTGCCATGAGTTCTCCAGCTTTCTCCACGAAGCCGTACGACACTGCCGGCGGGATGGACCCGGAAGAAAGGAAAGGGCTTCTTTCTGGGTCGGATGAACCTTCCACAGAAACTTGGAAAGCGGAAACAGAGCTCGAACCCGACTCTCCACGTGGATGGTCGCGCAAGAAGGTCGTCTACGCGGCTGGCGCACTCATTGCCCTCTTGATTACCGGGACACTCGCCCGCTCTCTGCTGATCAGTCCCCCAACGCACCCCAACTTACTATTCCATGGCGACGACGTACGATCCAATGGCACGCACGATTTCAAGCGGACGGTGCTCATCGTCTCCATAGACGGCTTGCGGTGCGCATACTGCTGACGCGTATACTGCCTCGTTCCTGAATACGTAATGGCTAGTGCGGACTACCTCGATCGAGGTTTGACACCGCACCTGCTGGATATCAGCAAGCAGGGTCTCCGCGCCAAAGCGCTTGTTCCCATTTTCCCTGTGCGTGTGCCCAGCTGAGGTCTGACATTTTTGTAATGTTTACCTCCTTGATTCAGACACTTACCTTCCCGTAAGTCGATTCAATGTATGTTCCGCGCCAACCGTTGACCACTTTTGCTAGCAACCACTGGGCGTTAATGTATACCACTCTCTCTCTTAAGAAATACTTCTTATCCTTGCCGCAGGACTGGTCTTTACGCCGAGTCTCACGGCATTGTTGGCAACGTATGCTCTCCGGCTTGGCGCTACTTAGTGCCCAAATCTGACTTGTTTTCTAGAACTTCTGGATCCCATAACGGACTCTGAATTCATTTACAATCGAATCGAATCGGCATGGGAACCGTCTTGGTGGCTGGGTGAACCCGTATGAAACTTTATATCTCTCCCACTGCAGACTAATGCTTTCTAGATGTGGGAAACCGCTGGAAAGGCAGGCATCATCACGGCAAATCTTATGTGGTACGTCTGAAAATTTCGCAGTCATGCACGATTTCACAAATCTTTCAGGATTGGGGCCTCCTACAACCACATCCGGGGCGTCTCCGACATATTTTGTTCCTTGGAAGGTGTGTTCGAACTGATACGGATCGTTCTTGCTTCTATATCGATTGCGCAGGACAAAGTACCCTCTCAAGGAGAAACTCGACCAGCTTGTTCAATGGATCGACTTGCCGTTCGAGGAGCGGCCACAATTACTGATGGGTTCGTTCTCTGTAGCTCTTTTGCCGTTAAATCTCATGTCACAATAGCATATGAGCCTTCGCTTGACCAAGCAGGGCATAAAGCGGGCCAATGTCAGCGCTCGTGAATGTGAGCACATCTCCTTCATCTCGCTAAACAAGTAAGTCCTGAGCGACGTCTCCAGAAAACTCTAACCCAGGTCGACGTCTTCGCGAGAGACCTACACACCGCGCTCAAAGTGCGCAACCTCACGGATATCGTGGACGTCGTTGTTCGTCTCTGACCATGGGAATGACGGATACGAGCCACCCGGAGCTCATATATATGGACGATATCCTCGGCGAGGACGGATACAAGTCGATTGAGCACGAAGACGGGTGGCCCGCGATGGCCTGCGCTTCGCCTCCACGCGAATGTCTCGCACAATCTCGAGCTGCTGCGTAAAGCCGCGGCTGCGAGCCCCGGCAAGTTTGACGTGTACACCCACGAGACGATGCCCACCCGATTCCACTTTACGCAGAATGAACGGATAGCGCCGATCTATGTCATTCCCCGGATCGGGTATGTTCTCACGTCCAAGGCCGAGGGGGATGTCGGGATGTCCAAAGGCGTATGTCTCTTCGCTCCGTCTCCCAGTGCTGAAATCTGATCGCGAATTAGAACACGGCTACGACAATGCGGCGCCGTCGATGCACGCCATGTTTGTCGCCCACGGGCCTTTCTCATCGGTCGTGAAGGTTCTGCATCAGAGCAGCGCAAACAGCCTCGTGCGCCGGCTCCTGGGCCTCTCCCGCCCAAACCAGGGCTGGCACTCGACGTCCGACGACACGTACGTCATGGACCCGTTCGAGAATGTGCAGATTACAGCTCGTCATGCGGCTGCTGGGAGTGAACGCGGTAGCACCGACCAATGGCTCTGCTTCATTTTGGGACAAGTATTTCTAGGGGTCAGTCGGACGGATCGAGTCAAATCTACATATAATACTACATGCGCTAGAGCAGCCCTTTCGTTGTACGAGGTGTACGATATCAGCTAATGGATGTACTTCAACTGTCTGTGTACATGCCTGTCATCGCTGCAAAGGGATGCAACAGTGGACGGACGCAGCGCGTACAGCAGTGCAAGCGCGCCGTAGAGCGGACGGAGCAAAAAAAACAGGTGTGTGTACACCGTGCCATGAATACGTCGGTTGAGTCGCAAATATCCGGCAGTGAGCGAGCGAGCAGGGGGACGGGCGAAGATGTTATCCACCGCCGCGGCTGACGGGCACACCTCCGCCGACAACACCACCACGCCCCCTGCCGCCCGAGCCGCCGCGCCCACCGCGTCGCCCGCCACCACCACCACCACCACGATTGAAGTTGATCATAGGGATCACGCCCGCTTGGGGGGGCTGCAACTGCGGCTGCACCTGCACGTCCCCATCGATCCGGTGGATAATAACGGGTGCACCTACGGCGGCCGGCCCATCTGTGCGCTGCAGGATCTC